>PVJL010005534.1:77705-106966 GCA_004026885.1 Lyroderma lyra
AGGTCCATCCATTTTGTTGCAAATGGCAATATTTCATCTTTTCTTATAGCTGAGTAATATTCCATTGTGTATATGTACCACAGCTTCTTTATCCAGTCATCTGTCGCAGGGCACTTTGGTTGTTTCCATGTTTTGGCCACTGTGAACAGCGCTGCGATGAACATTGGGGTACATAAGTCTTTGCGGACAAAGGTTTTCAGGGTTTTTGGGTAGATCCCCAGAAGGGGGATTGCTGGGTCAGATGGTAGCTCCATTCCCAATTCTCTGAGGAACCTCCACACCGCCTTCCACAGTGGTTGTGTTTATTTGGAGATGAGTGGGTTAGGGAGGGGAGAAAGGGGAGGGGGTGGGAGATGAGGGGGAGAAGCTAAATATAAGGTGATGGAGAGAGAAGTCACATTAGGTGGTGAACTGATTATACATCAAGTTGACAATGCACTGTAGAATTGTATGCCTGAAACCTATGTAATCCTTGCTAACAGATGTCACCCCAATAAGTCTAACAATAAAAATAAATTAAAATAATAATAATAATAATAATTCACCAAAGCCTCTGTAGTCACCACAATGGGCTCAAAGTATACTTTTTTTTTTTTTCTTTTTTACATGGGTAATTCCCTGGCTGGGAATCGAACCCAGGCCGCAGCACTGACAGCACCGAAGCCTAGCTACTATACCACTAGGGGACTCCTCAAAGTGTACTTTTCAACAGATTAACACCAAACTGCGAATTTAGGGAGTAATGGAGCTTGTTTCAGCCATTGAAGGCTCCGGCAGGCTCACTGTGTGCAAATGAGTTTGGCTTTATTTTGTGTCTCTAAAGAGAAAGTACATTAGTACACTAATCCTAATAAAAGCTGAGAGGAGCCTCAGGAGACACCATAATGAAATGGAATGTGATGTCATGGATAGGGTCCTGGAAAAGAAAAAGGACATGAGTAAGAACTAAGGCAACCTGAATAAAGTATGAACTTCAGTTAATAAAAACAAAACAAACAAAACAACCCGGGACGTTATTCAAGGACCCACTGCTGTAATCTCTACGATGGCAAAAGCAGACATACTTGAAGTGCCAGTCATTATTTGCACCAGAATTTAGGCAAGAAATTAGGCAGCTCATCACCAGGTTCCCTGATTTTTTACCACCCCATTCTAATAGGACAGGAGCAACCCCTGAGCTACTTCTTAAACCCAGGGTTTCCCTCAGCATCTTCCTTAGTCTGCCTGATGGCTTCCTGGAGAGGCCAATGCACGTTTTTATCCTGTTATTGCTGCTGACTTACTCCAGCTTTAAAATTGTCACTCATTATCCAAGAACCTCCCTTCTAGAAAGGTCATACAAGGCTCCCAGGAGGCTACCTGAGCACCTGCATTCCTCCAGCCACAGGCTGGAGACCAACCACAGCAGAAAAGAGAAACCTCATCATAATTATGACACAGCAGGTGAGGATACCAAGGTGAAGTTCTTCCTAAAATGTGATTTTCTGTGTTCACTTCTGCTGTAGTGGCATTTAACAAATAACATTGACTGAAACTGGCTAAACACAGTCCTTTGACTTCATCAAGAAAGGGTTTCCATAAAAACCAAAGGATGCCCTTTTTGCATTTAATAGATAAGAAAATGCCTCAGGAAGAAGGCAGAGGACCTCAATTACTATCAGCACAGGAGAAATGCATTGATCTGCCTTCCTAGTAACAGTCAAATATAACGAACCTCAGGTACCTAGGTGCATGTGAGAAACAAGAACCAAGTTTATTATACCATATTCAAGAAAAACGATTGCCCCCAAGGCCCAAACCAAAGAGCTAAGTGCCACTGTGACAGCCTCAGTGGCCTCAGAATTGCTTTAATAGCCATTTCTCAGGCATTCATTGTAGGCACAATGTCATTCAGTCCTTGGAATTATTCTGTGCAAAATCTACGAAATATTCAAACCTGATATTCTCGGTTGAGACGGGCAGTTATCAAATTCACAAATTAAGTGCTTGGTTGCTTTTCTTTAGTAGAATATAAATATTTGTTCTAAAATTACTTTTCTTTAACTCAGTTTTTTCTCCCAGGAAATAAACCGATATTCGAATACCCACACTGCTGTTTGAACCTCACACAGTTGTATGATGCCAGGCACCCAGGTTCGATTATAGAGTTTGATGTGACAGTGAGCATTGGTTAATAAGTCAGTGTGAACTTGGATGGGGGGATGTGGTGAGTGCCACTGGGCTCTCCCCTTTGATCTCACCGGGTCCAGTCTTTTATTAGAAAGTACACTATAATGTCACCGGGGAGGCTGGCAGGTATTGCCATCACAGGCAATATCTCAGTGAATTCATCAAGTTTTACGTTTTTCACTCTCAACCTTGCAGATGCAAGAGCTGATTTATCCACATCTGAGAAAGAATAAGGATTTCTGAAAGCAAAGTTATCACACTAAGCACACAGAGAATAAAATATAGGACCAAGGTGCCAAGTTACCAAATTTATACTGAGATTTTTGCAGTGAGTGACATGGGCTGAAATGTTAGCATTGTTATGCCTAGGACATTTTCTCCCGGCAGATGGAATTATATGGGATGCTGAATTATAATTAGAATAATGTTTGGTGAGCAAGGAACCACAACAATAGAAGTTAATTGGGTAAATTTTTAGAAACATGCTTCAGCCAAAACAGCTTTTGGCCTTAAACAGTCAGTCTCACAATGGGGACAATCTTGCCCAATGGGACAGACAGATTGAACACTGGGAATGACCTCTCTGCTTGGACAGTCTCTGGGCTTGCACCATTCATTAGCCCTCTGTTAAGTCTTATACAAAACCAGAAATTAACATCATTTTAGGTGACTCTCCATCGCTCTTCTCTAACTCTGTAATTTAGTGTTCAAGATACTGAGGCAGACTAAGGAAGTCTACTCCTGGGTGGGGGAGAGCTCTCCATGGTCCTGGACCACCATTTGCAACTCTGACATCTTGCTGCCGCTTAATCAAATTTCTCTCTGAAATTTTATACCTGTACTGTTAATACCAGGCCAAGTCAGATTAAAGGAAGAGATAAAAGTAGTTTACAAAGGCAAACTCTAACTGTTAGGTACAAGAACTGTATGAACGATTGTCTATGCATAAAAATTTTGTAAAGACAAAAGTACACAGCAATGCAAAAAGATACAGAAAAAAATAATGGTGAGAGTTTAGCTTAACCTTTCTGAGAAAAATACAACAGATAACTTATATAGAAACCAATATACACATACATAAAATTATATAGCAAAACTTTTAACCAAGAAAACAAAACACCGAGTCTTTATATGTTCATGATATATGTTCACTACAAAATTTTCAGGCACTATGCTTACCTTATAGGTGAAGAAATACGAACACATGAGGATTAAGTAGTTTTTACAATGTTGCAAGGTTAATAATTCAAACCTAACTCTGTCTGCTCCAAAGTCGACTTTGCCTCATGATGCTATACTGCCTCTGCATGGATAGAGATAAACATCACATATTAGTAAAATTGGTACATGTTAGCAAATTGTTGAAAAGAAAGGTTAAGATGATTAGTAAAAGCGTGATCCAAATTATCTCAGCAATCTGAAATGACTGGATAACATCAACATAAAGAATACCCTGAGGGCTGTTCAAAGTATTATATTTGGGAGTTAAAGAATATTTTTACACACACAGAGTCAGAAGATCTGTTTTGGTCCAGTTCATTTGAAAAATTCCTCTACATTTCAGTGCCTGAAGAACTATACACAGCTTCCCAACAGGAGCTGAGGCTAAGGGTGGAAGGACACATCCACTGTTCTTTTTAAAAATGGTCCCATACCTTTCTGTCCTTACCCTCAGAACTTTCGTTGGGGCTTCCCATCGGCCAAACCCAACCAGGAGCTAGAGAGCGGGGACAACTTGAGAGGTCTATTCAGTACAGCTCAGCCTTCTAGGGATTCTTTTAGGAAGGACAAAGTGGAGAAGACATCTGTTGAGGAAGCAAAGAGAATAACGAGCATATTTGCTCTCATCCAACACAGTGATGCAGATGGAAAAAGAAAATGAATCTAGTCTCAAGTCAGACCTATTAATATATACTCTAGGTCTTGATCATCAGAGATCTCAGTCCTACTGTTCTCTGTACAGACTAGAACAAACCTGGAGATCTTGGTCACTGGGGAGCAGCAACTAGCTCAACATAAGCAATAAGCTTCTAATCTCCAGAACAATCCATCAGTGTGACATGGATTGCAGTTAGAAGCGTTAATCCTTTATGAAATTCAATCATAAGTTAGGCTGCTACCTGCTGTTGGGGCTGCTGTAGAACTTGGTGGGACTCCTGAACTTGGCACGGCATTTTCCTTGCACCCCTGAGATTCTGACTCAGCAGCCTGACGCCAGCACCAAATTCACTAGTCAGTCCTATTTAAACAGATGACTGCCTGTCACACTAAGGACCAGGTAGACAAGACTAAAGAGTCAGGATTTGTTCAGCTGTCTCCTCTGCTACTACTGATAGGTAGGCCTTGAAGTAGCAATCCCTCCACAAACAATCTTTGAGTTTTGTCATTTCTCAGAGAGTTTACTGGATGGAGACCAAATATCCTGAAGTTCACATACTTATAAATCTTCTCAAAACAACAAAATAGTCATCAAAATGAAGCAGTTCTGCACTTAACTTTAGGTCTTATCTTATATCTCCTTTCTGGGCTATAGCTACAGCCAGAATAGCTTTCTCCAACAGGCAGTAAAGGCCAGTTGAAAGTATGAGGTCTCCAGATCAAAGAACAAATGTCTGATTCTGGAAGGTCTTCAAGAAAAAAAATGTGATGAGAATAACACAGATAACTGTTCATAGTCTAGTCAGTGAGAAAAGGTTGTAAAACAGTACATCTAAATCTATCTATCATCTATCTATACCGTGTGTGTGTGTATGTGTGTGTGTGTGTGCAGTCTACATAGATAGTTAAAAGTACACATGTACCCAAAGACATAGTAGTTATCCACTCCTGAGAGGTGACTGTTATGTGTTTGGGTATACGTATACTTTTAACTATCCATCTGCCTTCTGTTTTCTTCCTTTTTACTAACTATACTTTCTATAATAAATATGTATTTTTTAACTAGGAAAAAAATCTTCCTGTGGTGCTTTTTATTTTATTTGGTTAAGAGAGAGGAGGACTACATAACTATCCATAGGTAGACTTTTAGAAAACTTGACTGCTTTGGGATGTTGACACGTGCTTATTTTTTCCATAGTTTGGATTCTGACCTAAAGGGGACATCAAAACTTGCTTTGAACCCCAGCTTGGGTGTGCCATTTCACTGCTAAAGTGGCCTCATGGATCATGAACTGCAGACATCATTTCGGCAATGATGGAAACAAAACAAAACAACGAAGCAGAAAGCACACGTGATCTAAGCCAGATGATGGTGAATGAAGACCAAGTCAGGAAAAGCAATGGCCCTTTAAAGACAGGCAGTTAATCCCCTTTTGAAATTAAGCTGCTCTCCACTCCGCTCCTCAAACTCCCTTATGTAATTATGACTTAAAATGACTTATTTTATAAAGTCCAAATGTCCTTGAGTGATGTACCAAGGATAAGGTAGAGGGAATGGTCTGCCCCCTTGGGGTCAGCAAGAAGGCATTGTCTGTAGAGAGTTTAAAAACAATAATAAAACGGAATAGAAGTGTGTCTGCTTTCAAAACATCACTGTGCATCCGCGATGTCACCCCAGCCTTTGGGCATTGCTAAGGACTCCATAAAGGGCCCGGTGAAGGGCTCACTGGTGGGGCAGGCGACTCTCCTCCCACCTTGAAGAAAACCACCTATTAGGATCTCAGGGGCTCACTTCTCCTCCCCTCTATTTCGCATTTCCTCCTTTCTCTCTTGATTCCTCTTATCTTTCTTTTTGTTTTGTTTTGTTTTGGTGCCTGTGGGGGCAGATGTATTGCTTTAAATAGAACCAGGAAGTCACCTTTTATTAGAACCATATTCCACCTTAACTGAATTGTGGGGTCATATTGCTTTTTCTTCCATTTAGTCCCCCAAATGTCCTCAGTTGTTTGAAGAACTATTTATTGTGTTCTCTTTTATTCATTCCTACAGTCTATGCAACGTTTCTGCAGGTATTAGGATGGGATCACTCAAGGACAACACTTTTTGGATAAATTTTATTTATCACATGCTAATATGTTATTTTCCAGGTGTCTTATAATATTTTTATGCTATTGTGCTGTTAGAATCATCACCTCAACATTAGATGTGAGACACTTGCTCTATTATATCTCCAATTGTGTGAGGTTATAACACCTACAAACACAGGGATTGAAATTGCTTCAAAAATGCATGCCCTTTGTTTTTAGTCCTATGATAGTTTTAGTTTTGAAATCCTTTCAGGTAAAGTTAAATCCCAGGTACTGAAGAAACACCCAAAAGAGCAATTCTATTATTCTAGTCTTATTGTTCTAGTTCAACTGGGTTAGTCTCATTTGAACCATAATGAAATCGAGATAGAAAAGAGCATTTGTGATTTATAGACTTGTATCAACTCCAGAATTCCAAACATTACACAAGTAGCAGTGAGAAAGACCAAGGCATTAAAAATGCTGGAACATGAGTCCCAGTTTAACCCAGTTTTAGCCCATTTTAAAAGCAAACTTTCAAATCATTTTTTCTTCCAGAATTCCTTGGTGAGGGTGGGGGTGGGGGTGGGCAGGGGTGGGGAGGGTGCCATCACATAGGCTCCTAGGGCTGTGTCCTATTTCTTTCAGCTTTGCCTGCTTGAAAACTAGTACTACTGTGGGGACCATATTTTTCCTACAAAATTATTTAATACAGTTTCATTTTTTGTGAATTTTTATCCGAGTAGTGAATCACTTTACGTAAATGGCCAAAGTTTCAAAGTTATCACAGAAACCAAGATGGTCCCCCTGTTGACACCGATATATTCCTTTGCAGAGACATATAAAGGTACCCACTGGTAGCAGTGACTTCTAAAGCAAGATGTCCTTGTATCATGACCTGTCTATGGCATCAGCTTCATAATGTGCCTTACTTCTGGAATGTTTATTTTCTGAGCCTAGTTCTTCAATCTTTCCAAGAATTCCATCAGTTACCTGATATTCTTCTAATTCCTTTTCTTCTTCCACTTATGACACCTGGTTTTTCTACTTGAAATAAAAAAAGTGAATATATTCAGCTTACAATACTAAACAGAACTCATATCTGACCCCCCACCCCCTTTTTAAAGGAAGTCTGTCCCAAAGGTAAATCAAATTTTCCTGTTTTGGTTCAGAACACTGATAGAAACTTTTAAATGGCAGTCACCTTGATTTTAAACAACAACTACAAACTTTTATTCTCAAATAAGCACCTGAGTTTACAATGTCTAAGAATTCAAGTTGTTATATATCATTCACATGGGGATGTCTGCATCCACATAGACTTGACTTGCTTTGCTTTGTCATTTGATAGGATAAAAAAACACAACAACCTTCCTTCCCCATCTACATCCACATGCACGAGTGTGCATGCGCGCACACACATGCACAAGAAAAAAATATTTAAGATATTTTGACATAGGTCTAGTTAGTTAACTTGGCTTTGGAAGATTCTGCTATCTCTTTGAGCTGAGTTATCTTCCCAGGCAAATGCACACTCTCTGTAGAACATAGAACTGTCAAAAGTGCAGAGAGCTTTGATTCAAATTAAAAATTGATACCACAGTACCAGGAAGTTCTCTCTGAGGCCAGCAAAAATACGGCAGGCATTTCTTAGGGGCTGGCATTACTTCTCTGCCAAGGACTTAACCTGATAACTCATTCTAAATTAATGTTCTGGGACCGATTGGCCACTTGGCCTACATAGTCAACCAAATTCCTCTCGTGCACCTGACTTCTTCTCGGTCTACTGAACACACTCGGAACATTTCTCACTCGCCCATCACTGAGGAGATATGTGGTCACTGTGAAATTCGGAGCCGGCCTTCTTTGGATGTTGTGACATTCCCCCTCTGGGGTAAGGGCTCAAACTTCAAGTTACCCCTCAAGTTTGGAAATGTGGACCCCGAGAAAAAGATTCATTTGATGATGGACACCCCGTTCTGAACCGACGTCCCAACTTTTATAGATAGTAGGGCTCCAGGAGCCATGGGCTGATGGGGTCCTCACGTACTCTGAGGACCAGGAAGAAGCTCAGATGGAACCCTCGGCCTCCCCACCCGGGGATCAGCTTGTTCATGGGGAAGCTGGGGTTTCATCTTCCTACCGGTGTGCTGAGGCCGCCCCATCCAATCAGAATGGCCCGATTTGCATACCTAATTTACATGAAACAGATCTAACTGTTTCATGTAAATTAGGGAACGTGGGTGGGTACTTTCCTATAAAAAGTGGCTTCCCTTTGTCTTGAAGGAACACAATTTAGGTTGCTACCTGGGTCTGTGTCTACCCGGCTATCGCTCCTGCTGCTCAAATGCTTTTAATTCTTTATTACTATCAAAAATTAATCTTGATTTACAGGGACATGGCCCCTGCTTGTACCTGTTAGGACACCCAGAAAACATGTGACTTCCCCACTTTCTGCCAGAAAATGGTGAGGATTCAGTCTCCAGTTTTGTATAGTCATTGCTTTTTGCACTTGGCCCCCCCACCCCCACCCCGGGGAATTTTACAAATGACTAAGGGGGCAATTAAGTTAAATCCGGCCACTAACACATCCCTTACAAGTAAACACGTGGGGTCTTCTCTCCAGGAAGGAATTATGCTCAGTGCTTCACCAAGCTTTTATGAAGCTTATTAAATTGCTATTTTCAAAGGTGTTTGAGAACTCTACATAATAGGGTCAACATTGTATGCTTTAGAAATTGTATCTAATTTTACTTAATTTAAATTTAAACAGCCACACGTGTCTAGTGGTCGCATATTACACAAAGCAGCATTAGAACAATGACAACATTGGGACATGTGCTCGTTAAACTTAAAGTAAGGTCCTAAATGATGATTACAATTATAATGACACATTATTACTAGAAATAGTTTAACATCTACATTATCATTTCCTAAAGTGGTTTCATAAGTAATGTTGTTCTCTCAGGAAATGTTAAGTTTAATAAAATGTTTGATTAACCAAAAGTACACAGGACCTGTCAGAGTCTTCTAGGTTATCACACATTGTGCCTATCCAGGAAGAGAGCACTGTTTGCAGGCTTTCTCAAGGTTTCACCCACACTTGCTCACTCCCAAAACCACTTTTGGCCTGTTGTGGGTGACATCTGACACTTGAGTTTGGGGAATCTCCAGAAACAGTTTGAGAAATCTTGGTGTGGAGACAAGGACACAGTAACATCAAGATCTTGACCTTGCACAGTACTGCTTTTGAAATGAGCCTAGGTCGGGACGCAGCATTAGAACTTAACGTTATTATTTTGAGTCGATACCCTTCTCCTGCCGCTATGCTGACCTCATTCCTGTCACTCAACTGCCTGGGCCGACCAGACGTACTGTTTTACACGGGACAGAAAACAACAGTCCTGTTTCAAACAATACATCTGTTTAGCCTACTGACCCCTTGACTTTAGCCCAGTGAGACGAGGCTGGGTGGGCTTAGTACTGTTGTTTTCTGTCCCGTGTAAAACAGTACATCTGGTCAGCCTTTAACGGCCCCACCCTATATTCTTTCAAGACTGTTGCTAAGAAAGTTTCCAGGACACAGCCTAAAATGGTTATACTTTTTAACCTTAAAAAAAAAAACAAACCATAGGAGCACTCTTTAACAATGAAATCTTACAGAAAATGCTACAGTCTCTCCATAGGACAGATAAAAACAGTTGTCCCATTACTATCAATGTGTTTTGGACATCAATCATTTACACTGACTTGTCAGGATAATTGATAAAAATGATAATGAAAAACAAATTTCAAATGGGGGTGTAGAGGAGGAAACAAACAAACGTCCCTCTATCCTCAAGGTTCTTTGGCTGGTCTATTAATCAAATAGACATGGGCGAGATTAACGAGATAAAATGCCCCCATTTAGTAACATGTGTATGTGCGGGAACCCCGCATACACGAGAGTGGCGGAGCCCCCAAGTGCACGAGAGGTTCAGAGATCGAAAGGGAACACGGACACATGTGACATTCGGAGCTAAGGATGAGTGAGGTAAGGCCCCCAGCGCCCCAGCGGTCATTACAGGCAGGACACACGCTCATAACTAGCAGTTTGCCCTGCCCCAGAGATCGGCCAACAGAGGTTAGCTCTCGTAATCTCTTATTTTAGGCAACGTTCCCAGTTCAAGTTCTGGCAGAATTTTCTCCTGAGCCCCCTGCTGAAGTTGTGTTTACCTCAGAACAACGGATCTGCCACAGGCACGTCTGGAGGGGGAGGAGTCATTCTGAGGTCCCACGGACATAAATAGCCAGATTCCACCATTCTTGGCATGTGATTTTTGTGCTTTGTTTTGGTTGTGAAAGTATTAAAAAGTCATGACTTACCCATGTAAGTCATTGTATGTGGTAATAGGGCTTTTTGTGTGGTTTTTTTTGTTGTTGTTTTTTAGTAGTAGTTCATTTGCAACTACAAGATACTTTTAAGTTAAACAGATTTAGTGGAGAAAAAAATTAAGATCAAAACTCCCAAATCCCAGGAACATGAAGAACACTACAGCACGGCACATCATGAGCAAATGGCTTGAAACCAGTTTTAAAGAGAAAAATCGTAAAAGCAGCCAAAGAACCAGGACACAGGAGGTCCCACCTAAAATCAGAACAAGGCAGTGAGCACTACACCACCTTCTAGGGCAGTGGTTCTCAACCTTCCTAATGCCACGACCCTGTAATACAGTCCCTCATGCTGTGGTGACCCCCATAAAATTATTGTCATTGCTACTTCCTAACTGTCATGTTGCTACTGTTATGAATTGTCATGTAAATATCTGATATGTGTTTTCCGATGGTCTTAGGTGACCCCTGTGAAAGGTCATGACCCACAGGTTGAGAACCGCTGTTCTAGGGTCTTTGCTCTTACCCAGGCCTTGTTGTATCCAGAGTGTGACCCTTTGCTTTTGCGCCCTCTCAATCCTTTCCTTCTCTTCAACTGCTGTAGTTTGGTTGGGAGACACCGGACCATGGCCACTGCATCGGTCAAGGACAATTAGAGAAGTTGAACCACTAGGAGATCTTACAGGAGATAGAGATGCACAGGGCAGGCAGTTGGGAAGAGGAGATATGTGTAAAACAGGGGAGAGCGAGGACAAGGTGTAACCCACAGATGTGCGCTGGAGCCCACAAATATGGGCAGTGGTCCACGTCAGTTCTTGCTGCACCTGACCTTGATGGAGTAGATGCCCTGCAGAAGACAAGACCCTTTATCCCAGAGCCAAACACACATCCAGGAGTTGGGGAATCTGAAAGAGGAGGACCCAGAGGAGGGTGGGACCGTTGCAGGCCTGCCACCCGCCTCATGCTGACAAGGTGAGACAGAAGTGGCAGGTGTGTGGGCTGCAAAATGGTCGCCACTTCACTTGTTTCCCCAAAACCTCCGATAAGAATGTGTCTAGTGGTCCATCGGAGCCTGTAATGCATCAGAAAGAGAGTTCAGGAAAGGCCAGTCAACCTAAATGGACACATTCAAAACCACCACAGCAACTAACGTCACATTTGGGGAATGGCAGAGAATTCCAACTATCCTGGCTTTTTATGGTCTCAGTCAGCATCGATAATGAAAACTGTGTCTGTATGTGGTCTAAGCTTATTGCATAATGAGTTGTACTCCGATCACCTTTCTCTGTATTTAGAAATCCTGCCGGAACACTGTGCTGAATTCACAAGTGGCTCGAGCTGCGTTTTTAACATGGGGGACAAAGATGTACAGGAATGCATACGCACTTAAGGATGCCAAAGAAGCATCTAGAGAACTTCTCGGTGCCGAAGGTTGCAGGAAGAGGTGAGGGTGCCTACGCTCAGAACGGGAGAAGTTGCCAAAGGCAGAAAGAGCCAGAGTGGCGTTCGGTAGTCAACGAACTCGAATCTCCTCGGTTGTCTCCAGCGGCTGCTTTTCCAAACACGTGCTCTTAAGGTTAATTTTGTCTGATGCAGAGAAGAGCTCCATGGAGACCAAAGTCGAGGCAACAAAGTCTTTCCTGGGGATGGCCCGGAGGTCATTTTCCCCGGGGAAGACCTGGAAACAGCTTAATTAGGATGCGAGGGTGTTTCAGAGGTGCTGAAGCTGGTGTCACAGACGCAGAGGCCAAGGGCTGCCTTTGTGAGAGCCGAACGACAAGTAGTCTCCAGAGAATACAATTTAGATCAGCGGTGTCCAACCTTCTGGCTTCCCTGGGCCCCATTGGACGAAGAATTGTCTCAGGCCACACATAAAATAGACCGACACTAACGATAGCTGATGAGCCAAAGAGAAGGTCGCCAAAACCTCTCCCAAAACCCATGTTTTAAGAATTCATGTTGGGCCACATTCAAAGCCATCCTGGACTGCAAGCTGGCCGTGTCTCATGTAGAGCGATCCTGGGTGGTGGGAGGGGAGAAATATGGAATCTGGTACAAGGAGCTCCTGAGGGAATCAAGCATTTATTAGGTCATTCAAGGACCATTGAGTTCACAAGAGACCCAAGGAACCTTGGGGAGTCTTGGTGCTACTGGGCTGAGGTGGACTTTTACCTTCTATACTCCAAACTCCCAATATATTTTCATTTTCAATATCTCAACTCTGGGAGGTGGAGGACTTGGATTTCTGCTGCAACTTCCTGTCCCCTGTGATAGTGGCAGATCACCTGTTTCATCTGTGCAACATTCTTCAGGAGCAATCAGGGAATGGGACGTTCTGGATCCTCAAGCTGATAAAAGCAGTCATGGAGCCGGGCTGTTGCCTGACAGGACAGTCCCAGTCATCAACCAGCATCAATCGGGAAGCCCGGGTGGCCCATCACAGAAGTACCAGCATGGACCGGAGAGTTGCAGGTAAGACTTAGAATGCATTCTACCTTTTGTCATGGTTGGCTTTGCTCAGAAAGGACTAACGGTGTCTTAGATGAGGAAGCAGTAGTAACATGTGAGACGCCTGTCTGTGGCTAGTTGACGATTAACGAGGTTTTCGTGACATTACCCAGTGTTAAATCACAAACGGGTCATTTGTAGCCACATCTACTTGGATTTCACACCCATTCCACAGAGGAAAAGTGTGGTTATGGACAGCATTGTTTTTCACTGTTCAGGAAATCCCAGTGTTGCAACACACGTGCACTAGGAATATTCTTTTTTTTCCCTATCTGCTTAAAACTACGATTGGCTCTTGATATGCTTGTGTTTGTTAAAGAATGCCAAATGTTAGTAATTAGCACTAATAGTCTTCATCAAGCACACAGAGTTCGTAATTAGTCTTACATTAGCCCTCTTAATGTAAGTATGATGCAAGTAATTGACTGTCACATTGAGACTGTCTTGCTTCTGCATTTCCCTAATTCTGCCATCCAGAAGCATAAAAATTTGCTCTGTTCATGTTCGCTGTGGTAGGTTGAATTAGTGGCCCCAACTGCTCATCCTTCCCCAAATCCACACTTTCTGCCATGTAGATTTGCACTTCTTTCCATTCAAGATGTCACCTTCCCCAATCTATAACTTTGGGCTGATCGAATGGGGACCAATGTGACAGTTGGCTAGTTCTGTGCCTCGACTTCAAGGCGCTACATGTGTTTTTCCTTTTCCCTCTTGGGCTTCTGCCATTGCCATGAGAACATGCCCCCGGGAGCCTGCTAGCTGCTCCAAGGAGGAGGAGAGAGACGGATCACAGGGGGATGCAACCTGCAGCTTAGAGCCAAACTCGATGAGCCAACGGTAGATTAGCCCACCCACAGCAGGCCCTCAGGTCCTGAGCAAGAGTTCTTTTAAACCACTCAGTTCACAGGTGGTTTTTTAAGCAGCACAAGCTAATGATCATTTCTTGAGCTCCTACAGTATTCTAGAGCTGGGTTAGGAGCAGGGCACATGGAGACATGCAATGCACAAGTCCTTCCCTTCAAGGAAGCTCCAATCTCACCTGAAGGTCCTGTCACTTCTCAATGAGATATTCATGACTGAAGGGAGATTAGAGAGTCCTAGGCTCTTGGAGTCCAGCTTCAAATGCTGCCTTATTTCATGTATCCAGAAGTATTGATGTAGATGGTGCGTGCCACAGTGCCAATAGAGAAATCTAGTGAAAGAGTTATGGGAATTCTTGTAGTGTGGGCTTTAGTTCAAACTTTAGTTACTACTTTTTCAAAGAATGTTCATATATATATTTACATAGACACACACATGTACAAAAAGGTCACCAAAGATCCCTTGAAATCTGATTCTCAAGAAGCTGCAGAAAGGCGACAGGAAGTGAGTGATTTTCCTTCCCGTGTAAATTCGGCATTCTCGGGACTCTGATTTAGCAGGTCTGGGATGGGCACCCAAATCGGCATGTTTTCCGTTCCCCTTCTCCTTTTGCTCTACGACATCAGGGTGCTGTACGTCCATAGGCCTTTCCTGGAGAATCCCTGCTCTCAACAGCAAGCTTCCTGTCAACGTGATTTGACATGACTTTACCCAGACTTCCCATCACCTCTCCCTGTTTCCTAACTCCTGCCCCTGGACCCTGCACTTACCAGGGGGCTCAACTAGTACTGTTTGAACAAACTGAATGACCATCACCCCTCTGGGCCCAGCGCCCAGCCCACTCCTCCCTGCTCAGCTGGCTCCAGTGTGTCTGAGCCCAAGCCTGATGAGGTGAGCTGTCCCGCCCCTTATCCACCCAGATCTTGTTCTCAAGTCTCATTTCATCCTCTTCCAGCCCTCCCTCCATGTGTCTTTCCTGATCCACTAGCACTCAGGACTCACACTCTGAGCCTTGGTTACTTGGGACCTAGAGCTAGTAGAAGACTGGACCCCTGACCAGACCCTCTGCTCTTACAAGTCAGGCCTGAACTCTCACAGGTTCAATGCATCTTATAGGAGGAGGCTGAAAACTGGTTTATAGCTGCAAATAATGACCCGTGAAGCGGCCCATGCAAAACAGATTCAAATGCTATTCCAGAAATGTCAAGAGTCACAGTGCAGGAGGCACATATACAATGCAGATCTAAGTCGCTGAGAATTACTGGTGAGCAGTCCAGAATACAGGGCTGCTGGCTGTTTAATGGTGATCAATCAATAATTCCAGGTCAGAGCAAAATTAAAACTCAGCATTGCCATCTAGAACTTTGTATTCATGGGCTGACTGGAAAGAGTCTACGGGGTATAATTGTATTTCTCCCTTGCCTATTGTGAAGGAATTGCACAAGATCCCAGAGCAGTAAAGGAAAGAAGACATGAGAGAGAATGAGGTTCAAGTTTGGTCTGCATGTGTAGGAGCTGCTCTTGGACACAGAACAGAAACTTGTTTTATTTTGTTGTTTTCATAAATGGAATTATTTAGTGACCCTCCAACCCTGGGATTCTGCCTTTTTAGATGCTGCTTAATATTGATTATTGAGCTCAATGTTACTTCAGGACAAATAAAAGGAGGTTATGGCGTGGCATTATTTTACCCAGTAAACATATGGCTGAAGAAACACAAATAAATTCAAATGTGGTAGTTCAAATGACAGTTTCAATTCAATCAGGAATGCTACCATTTAGGAACCCTGCAGTAATTTACTTTGTAAAACCAACACTCCTCCTAAAATATGTTAATGATAATTGCCCTTTATGTTTTTGGTAAATACAAATTTCATATGCATACACACTTTCGTGTCTCTCTCCAAAAGCTCGGCTTCTATTTGCTGGAGGCACTTGGGTGTGACTTTGTTCTACCCTGGCTAATCTAGTCACTGATCTCGTCAGGAGTCTCCCTGATATTTGAGTTCTACCAGCCATGAGCATTGCAGGCACCTGTATTTGCTAAATGAGTTAAGTGTCTGGAGCGTACAATTTACATTAACAGCAGCCAGCACACCTATAACTCTTTGCTGCCAAGAGGTGACAGCTGTGTGAAGATCACGGTTTTAAATATTTTCAGCACTCCCAAAGAAACCTGTACCCTTTTCATTGTAACCCTACAATCTTCCCATCCCCATCCAAGCCATAGGCAACCACTAGTCTGTCCATCTCCACATTATCGATTCCGGACACTTCTCACGAATGGACTCATAATACATGGCCTTTGGGGTCTGGCTTCTTCTACTTAGCATAATGTTTTCAAGTTTCATCCATATTGTAGCACGTATTAGTACTTCACTTTCTTATAGCTAAAAATATTCTGTTGTATGGCTCATTATTCTCTTACACTTACTAGTTTATTGAGCTATTTTTCTTCAGAGGTAAAATATGGAAAATTCTGAGGTCTAATGGGTCAGGATGTTCTGTTTCTCTCCAGAAGGGCGGATACTCGATGTTATGTCAGTTTCCCCATCCAAGCCAGGGGCTCCGATATTCTTGGATTCCGGTTCTTTTTCTGAAACTTGTATTTGCATCCAAACACGTTAGCTCAAGCTGGTTAGAGGTATTTCCCAGTCAGACCACTGGCCGGTTCTCCAGGGTGGCAGGCACTGTGGACACACCCATGAACCCCATCTCTGGAAAAATAGCCTAAAAAACCAAATGAGTTCCCAGAGATCCAGTCACATGGTAGGCTGAGGTCTGGTCTGGGACTGCGTGCTTAGAAATCCAGGGAATCCCTGTATGACACAGTTGTCAGATCCCTAAAATGCCGTGGTGTGCGAATCCATGTTACACGAAAGGAAGAACCAGTACAAAAAAGGTTCCGTTCCAAAAATTTAAAAAAACACACTATTGTATTTTGATAGTTAAGAGAAATATCTTCATTAAAGCAATTTTCACCAAAAGTGTAACATATTAATATGTATTAAATATCTTTTGCTCTTAAAAGCTCTTATTACACTCCGAGTTGTTCAGGGATTTCCCTAATTCTCAAATTGTTAGAGTGAAACCGTGTCCTAGGGTGCCGTGTTGTATGAGGGCCCCCAATTCTCGAACCGTGTCACAGAGGTGCCGTGTTGTGTGGGGGTTACTCGTATGTCAAAAGAAAGTAAGGCAGCCTTCATTTCTTCTAACCCGCTTGGCTGTTCTCACATAGTAACTAGAATTGAAGGAGTCTTTCTTTTGCCACACTTTGGAAAATGGTGTATAACTGGTTAGTTCAATCCAGATGGTAGAAGAAATAAAATGTACAATCACTGTATAAACTTCCAGAAACACTTTATTTAAAAATGGAGTTGTAAATGCATAACAAAATAACATAAGTAATAAATGTAACAAAAATAAATAAGGAGAATAATGTATTCATAAAAAATAAAAATAACATAGTAAAAGGCCAAATGTTTATAATTAAACAAAACTGTGTAAACACTTAAACAATAATGTAAGTAGAGTAGATGCTAATATTTTCCTAAATAACTCCTTACCTTTTACTTCCACGTGGATATGATCAGTACCCAAACATTACAGAAAAGAGGGGAAAATGGTGATTATTTTGTTTGACTTTTTCTTCAAATGGATTGACCCTGTTTTAACGTTTCATTTATTCCTTCAAAGCATTTGTATCTTTCCATTCATGTTCCTTTTTGTCAGTCTTCCTTTATTACATAGATTGGGGAATTTAGCTTTATAAGGACAGTAATTCAGTTATCTCTTTTTCTTTTAAAGAAAAAATATGAGATCCATTATAACAGACTTCTGCTTTTACATCTCTACAAAATGTTTTGTTTTGTCTTTTTGAGTCTTTATTAACTGGCCCAACAGTACAGGACTTTGCAAATCCTGTAAAGTTTTGAAGTGTACAGATTTAGTTTCTTAAAACAAATGCAGCAGAGGATTATTGCTGAAAGACTAAAGACCATTTTGTAAGTTTGCAGGGCTGCAGGTTTAACCTTTACAGACTGATGGGGTCCAGGGGGAACTACAAGTCTACTGATAACATTTAACTGAATTAAGAGTCACCCAAATTACAGTGTTCTGGAAACACAGAGATAATTACTTTCTTTTAAAACTTATCCAAATGCGGCCTTACTGGAAAGAGAAAGCGTTTGTAGGTGTTTGTCAGAGGCTGCCTGTTCAGTAGCACAGGCCCGAAGCCTCTGTTGCTGTCAGGTAGGGTTCTTAAAGTGAATGAGACTCAGACAGGACGGACTACTGGGTCCTACAGGGAAACACACAGAAGCAACTCACTGCTTGGGAGTGAAACTATCAACTAATCTTAGACTACGGACCTCCAAGTCTCCTAAGGAAGGAAAATTTAACTTCATGATCATTTCAAGGGAATTTTTTTTCCAACCGTCACATATAAACTTGGTAACACAAGAAAACAATATACATGTTCTTAGTTTAAAAAATATACTCCACTTAAAACTATCTGTCTAGTTTAATCTTTCTAGTTTGCATGTGCCCTAAAATTTGACAAAATCTTACTCCCATTAAAAAAAAGGAAATTAAAAAAAGTGCCAAATTCACCTTTTCCAAAGTGGAGCAGAACACTGTGGGGTTAAAACAATACAGTTTTATCAATCTCCTATGTACAAAAAAGAGACGGTTAGTCCTTATTGATCCAGAGATATGTCCACCTACCACTCCCAGCAAATTTTAGTGCAAACATAATAGCTCTTCTTCGTAAACCCCAAGACAGTTACGTAGCAACAAAGTTATATAAATCACATATACGTTGGAAAATTTTAGAACGTAAGAATGACTGTTTTGAAAGGTCAGTTTGATGTGGAGAGTAGTATGTCACTGTATCCAATGGTAATGAGTACTAGTATAAATCCTATTATTAAGAAGCAAATAGAAGTGTTTAACAAATCTGTACAGATGGAGACAGAGTCCATTTCTGGGAACAGCTTGGCACAGGAAACATGGGGATCTGAAGTGTTGGGTATTTAGTCTGCTTGTAGGTCACAGCACGGCTTAAAACAAAAACAAAAACAACTAAAAGATCTACGAAGGGCACAAACCGCGATTATGTAATTCAATTGGAAACTCATAAAACCATAAAAGGTGGGGTTGCCACAATTTGCTTTTTCCTGTATGTGCATCAAGTAGTTATTAAATGGTTTGAATGGGCGAATATGATAGCATATTACAGGAAAGTAAATAAATAAAATTAAAAAGCCAGAGATAACAAGATTGTACTTGACCAAGCTGCCGTGTTTTGTACGAGTCAACACTATGCTGCTTCCAATACTCCCAGTCATTCCACAGGCCACTGGTTTCTAACCATCACCAGAAGGTCACTCATGTACTGCACCATCTTCCTCCTCCCCTTCAGGGTTGAACCTATTGAAATGTATGCTGAAATCAGCCTCAGACTCGGCACTCTCGAATGCAGCTGAGCCTGTGACAGCAGCAGGATGCAGAGCCCTAGCTTCCGGCTGGCAAAGCGGCGGTGTCTGACCAGGGCTGCTGTGGTTGTTCACAGGACTGGACTTCTGTTTTGGAGGAGATGGCAAGAGAGCACTGGGGAATCCCATGTTGTTCAGAGCCTCCAAAGTTCCATCTGGATCAATCATAGCATTGATCACTGAAGGGAAAAAAAAAATAGAATGGGGCAAAAAGATGTAATTGTGAATGCAGTTAAGTTTGGATATGCACATTGCTCATGATTTGGTAATATTTTTAACTACTGATGCTTATATGTGATGCTTCATTTTGGCTAATCCCCTCAGCCCAGCTACTAACATCCCCTAGCAGCCCCAACAAGCCAAATAGACCGTGCTACCTCTTGGAGAGGGGCCAGTTAAGACCAGTTTTCAATCCAAAAGATCTTGGGTGGACAAAGGAAAATCTTGGGCAGTGATTTTCAGCTTGGCATTGTGTAGAGTGGGGAGTTGGAAGAAGGAAGCATCAGAGATAAAAGAATCACTTAAGAGGTCCTTTTAGGTATACCCACACTGTACCAGTGAACAAGAATGTTAGCATGCCACTTTTTACTTATGGGGGTATATCCAAACCCATAGGTGTGTTGAGGCTGAATAAAGGTTAAAGATCATTTAGCCAGGACTAACATATTGTGTGTATCATAATTCAAGCAATAAAAACTGAGTAGAATTAGCAGTTCACTCTGGAATCAGCTTGTTGTAGCACCTGGGACTTCTGGGCCAAGACACACACAGGCATTAATGCATGACGAAGATCAGACACACCAAAACAATGTCCCTGCCAAAGGTTAGGAGGCAAACACTCTCTCTTCCTTCTCTTCTGGTCCTCATGGCCAACACGCTCTCATTTCTTGGTGTTCACCCAAACAATTACTATTTGTGTTAGAATACAAGTTCATTTGGGTTAACTGACAAATATAATTTGAAAACTGTCAAATCAAGTAAGTAATGCTAATTATCAATAAGCATTTTCAGCTGTATATACATACTTTAACACATTATTTTATATCTTTTTCATACATTAATATTTTATATATAAAACAGGTTTTATACACACACACACACACACACTGTGAATTAGTTTATAACATCTAGCAATATGCCCAAGATTAACATTATTGTCTTGTTAATTATTTATATTTTGTTTTAAACTCCCTTTTTATGAGTAATTTGGATATGCAGAACTCTATATTCTTATCCATGTCATTAAATTTAATCAAATAATGTTCTAATAAATAAAAATATTTGAAGAAATACTGCTTCAAATTGTTAGCTCTATTTCATTCAGTAGTAAATTTACCTTGGAGTTGCTTTTCAACTCTTTTCAGCTCCTGTAAGATAGAAGAAATCTCCTGTAGGGAAAACAATGACAAAAATTAGCTTACCTTCTGCAAAACATGTTTATTTGATAAGCGATGACAGGCAGATTCATCTGGAATAGTTAACATTGTCCGCATGGCATCACATGTATAGCAACATATTTCAAGATATGACATAATTATGATAACTAGTAAACAAGATTCAAATTTTAATATCTTTCACGTTGCAAAAGAATTATATTTTCAATGACAGATGAAAAATTTGTAATACTACAACTGTACAAGGAGAAATTTCGAGAAACGTGTATTGGTCGGCTTGCAACAACTCTGCAATAGTGCCTAAAGATTTTCCTTGGGAAAATGTATAAACTGCCAACCACAGTTTTAGGGTAACTCCCAGACCAATGCAAATCTATACAAATTCTTGAGGAGACAAGCAAACTATTAAGCAAACGAAAATGATGCACGTCAACTTATATTTGAGTCTGGCTCTTATCTCAAAATTGCCTATTTATAATGTATAATTATTATAAGAACAAGAATGCATAATAAAAACATAAAAGGTCCTCCTCATACCCTTTGAAACTTTGAAGAAATCAACACTTTAAAGCCCTGTGAAAGACAGCTGGAGGCATAAAATTCCCCAGATTTGTGTATTTATACCTTCCTTTAAAAATGTAAATCAGAAAACAGTTCAAAAATTAGCATATAATTCCCTTAAAAAAAAACCCAGCTATTAAAGTGTTTTAGCATTAAAGAAAAATTACTATACCATGCTTGAGGTTTTCACAATAGGAACTTCACTTTCAGCTCTTAGCTTGCTTTCTATTTCATCCCAATTCCGATCTTTATCTTTAAATAATATTCTATAAATAAAAAAATAAAAACATTTTACTTTTCATATTTTAGAAACATCCTATTTTCAACAATACCAAAACCATATATCTTTTCAAAGCTATCCAAGGATAAAGAAACTGCAGATTAAATACTAAGCTAATACTACCAATAAACTCATCTATGTGAGCTCTGCATTAAAAAAGTAACTGGGTGGTTATGAATATACACATAAACCTTTTGTATTTAGCTCATTCTTTATTGAAAACCAAATATAAAACAAATGTAGATGATAATATAACCCCCAAAATTTTATGTAATATTTGTAATTAACCATATAACCACCACTTATAATAACACAATTGTTCAGATAGAACATAATGCAGTATACACATAAGATAAAGTTAAGAAGGAAATAGGTTGAATTCGGTATCAATAATTATGTCTGTTAAGACCTCTTTATATAGGAATTCTACTGATTGAGCAAAGTGTGAACATTATTTTAAAGTTTGAAATTTAGAGTACTTACTGTGCTTTTCTTTAAAAATCTTAATTCATGTTAGTATACTGTATCTAATTACCTGTTAGGAGTTAAGACACTATCCCTTGGATAAAACAATTGTTCATAAAGATAATTACCCTTATGTTGGAAATTAAGTACAAATATGTTGTTATAAAATAAAGTTTTGATCTGTCTTTCAAATGTGGTTCCTCCTCTTCCCTGTAATTTGGAATCTGAGACGTGACTCAGCAGTTTTAAAGAGATTCAAATACTAGGCACCCTTCTGGTTTCTTTTCAATTCCTTCATTGAGCCTGGAAATCTAGTTTAACTGTCATATATAAACATCAACACTGTACAAGTAAGTAAATGATTACTACTGGCAGCTGATCAGTATTGAAGTACTAGAATAAATTACATTCTTATTTGCATTTCTTCAAAGCTCAATATGCCAGCTTCAACTTATTTAAAAACAAAAAATTCAACAATTATCAAATCAAGTCTGGAACATCTACAATTACATGTAACCATGCTTATTAAAAAGATAATAATGGTTCTAGAATCTGATAGCAGAATATTCTGATCTGTTAAATTTTCTAAGACCAAAAAACTAAACATCCTTGCCAGCCATTAAGAGCTGCTATCTTGACAACTATGCTATTAAGGCATAAGAGTAAATTATTATGCATTGTAAAAGAGTACTAGCAGCCTTAGGATTGGTGGGAGGCAAGAAAACAATGACTGGAAAAGACACACCAAGGGACACACAGAGGAAGAGCCATAGAGGACACAGGCAAACAATGGCCGTCTGCAAGCCAAGGAGTAAGGCCTCAAAATATCCAAACCTACCAATGCCTTCACCTTGAACTTCTAGCTTGCTGAACTGTGAGAAAATAAATTACTGTTGTTTAAGCCAGAAAAAAAAAAAAAAAGAAAAAAGAAAAAGAAAAACAAAAATAGAAAATAATGACTATTTCATGGGCCAACTTAGAACTACAATGGACTCATACAATAAGGAAATCTGCGCTTAGCCCACGGTCCTGAAAATTCAGCAAATTTTGCCAGAAAATGGTTATTGGGTATCATGCTTGTGCTTCTCAAACTATGTTTACCCATACATAGTTCCCCTTTGATGAAAATGGCTTAGAATGGCCACCTGATGTTCTTGAGTCAAAAAAAAAAAAAAAAAAAAATCCCCCCAAAGCTCTCAATGTTCAAACTTAAGGCAACAAAACAGCATCAAACAGGTTTTGATTGAGGCACTTCCACTTATCTATTTTTCTTAAACTTTCTAAATTCTGTGAAATTTCTAAGACAGTAAAATCAATCAGTCAATCAGTTAAGCAATCAATCAATGTGTTCTTTGACATCAATTTCAACTAAATGTCAAAGTTATATTTCTTTCGCAGAAACTAGGAACGAGTTCAGTGCAGACTGAGAAAGACACTCTGTGGTAAGAACAGTCAGCAGGAAGAAAGAATGGTACAAGGCAGGGACTCTGAAAATCTGCTGAATGACTGAGTGTAGGAGGACCCCATCACTAGGGAAGGAGGGCCTGTATGTCATTTACAGGTAAAGAGACTGCAAGGTCTTCCACTTGACCACACAATGAGACCTACATGGTATTTTTATGGACAACACCGGTGTACCAAGAGGACCCGTATTTGAAGTCCAAACTTCATAACAAATTCTGCCTAAATTGATCCTTCCTTATCTCTCCAGTATCATCTCTCCTTGTCCGCTAGCCCTCTCACCTCACCTAGCTTTTGACTACCTAGTGCCATTAATTTAGCTACAAAGTTCATCTCTCAAAATTTACTGGAAGATAAAGCAAGCCACTTTTAGAGTGGCTTAAAACATACTTTTAAATGGGTGCTTTTTAAGAACACCTTAAATACAGTGGTAAAAAAATTACTTTTGAAATAGCTTTTTAAAAAATTATCTAAATGACTTCTCTTAAACTAGTTAGCCTTCCAATAAAAATGATGTTCAATGTGTTTTTACCATTATCATTTTTACTCATCAAACATTTGATAAAATGCATTATTTTAACATATAAGCAATACAAAATTATACTTATGTAGAACATTACGATTTACATATCATGTTCAGACATAATTTCATTATAGTTAACATCTCTAAGTGTACAAATTAGAAATAAATTAAGCTATATCATCTATGTATTTCAGAAGTACTTTTTATATAAAGTCACCTGGAGCCTTCTTTTGTATCTTGAGCTCTTATCTCTATATTTCTTAAAAATGTACCAGACTCTTCACTTTACTGCCTTCTAGAAGAACATTAAGTTAAATTCTCCTTACTGTAAAATGAAGTTAATCCACAAAGTCTTTCCTATTTTCACTTTATTTTTAACAAAAATATTACAGAACCTGATTAAAAATACAAATACTTCAGGAAATGCATATCCTATATGACATCTATGACGTGTGTGTGTGTATATGTACATTTTATATGTATATTTCTTCTCCCATAATGCATGTACTCTTTTGTACCTTGGTGTTTTCATTTAATGGTATCTTTACGTTTTCAAAAGAATATCAGTGAAGTAGATTAACAGCCACTCCAAATTCGGTTGGGCTATGAGGAACCCTGCCTTAACAGCTGAAAAGCAACTGAATGTCTGGCTGGCTTTTCTGAAGAAGCACCTGCACATATAAATAATTTTATAAGTTATGTTAATGACTACTATTATGCTGCCATCCATATCCCTATGAGAAATTAAACTTAATTTCTTACAGAGTAATTTCATATTCATGAACATATAGTATGCACTTTATAATTAGACAAAGACTCCTGTTCTCATGGAATTTGCATTCTAGCTTATTTATTAGAGCAGGTCAACTTGTAGTGAGTTAGCTTTCTGCTACCTATGTGTAATTTTATTCCATCGAAGCCCCATCACCCCATTTCCCTTTATTTTATTATGAAAATCCATAGTTACACAGAGGAAACAGAAAAAATGTAATAACAGAATTTCACTAGATCTTTTCTCAATTAAAAAATGCGCATTTCAAGGTTCATAATGGATTTTAGAGAAATTAAATTAGTTGCATGCTATCATAAATAACATTTTATAATTCCTGATTGGGCTTTTAAATGAGTCCATTGTTTTTACTGCAATCATACTTTGTGATTAAGTAATCAGCACTCTAATATCATCTCAGGTGAGGTACTGTATATGTGTTTCCTTAGTAACAATTAACACATCGCTCCTAAGCTTGTTGATCCCATCTTCCTTCACAAGTGAGGGGGCTGCCCTTCACCCTGACAACCAATCCTCCTTGGAGCTGCCAATACAGCATGTGGCCAGAGACAAATGCAGTCCACCCTTCCCTGCGATGAAGCTCAACTGCAATGTGTAGGAAAAAAAATTTCAACTTAATCATTTAGTTATTACACATGAATTAAACCTGCAGGTCCAATCACATGCCTACTTATTAATACCTAGAGTCACGCCTCAAATTTGGCTCAAGTACTCAGTGTAGTTGACAATGATACATGAATACCATTTTGAATTTAATTACATTAAAATTATACTCTAAAACTGGAGCATACTGGGAGGATTATTAACCAAAGGAATAAGTAAATTAAACAAACACTGATTCAAGAATCTGAAACAAGAATAAAGTCTCCAAATGCAATCGCTGATTGAAACTGGACTGCACAGTATTTGTCCAGCACCGTTTTGATGCCCTCACAATTCAGTGCAGACGGCAGGCCAGTAAGCAGGTAATTACAATCCAGTGTGAGAAGTATAAAATGTGATACTGTGGGAACCCCATACCTAGCAAGGGCACTTGAGGACACACACAAGGGTTCTTAGAGAAACTGCCATGCAATTTAAGTCCTGAAGAATGGGGAGAAGTGTCAGCCCATTGATACCAAGGTCAAATGAGAGGGCTAGGGGATGACCAGAGATGATACTGCACACAATTCACAGCAAGGAACTGAGTAATACAATGTTCAATCCAATCCATTCCCAATACACAGGACCTGAGGCTAGTGACGGGGTCAGACACTGAAAAATTTATTGTACTTCAACATAAATAAATAGCAAAGGAAGTAGGAAATCTAGTTTTCGACTAAAGCCTTTTTAAATAAATTTTTTTCTGAGTCTTACAAAAGGACACATACTGTTCCCTTTACTGAGGAGGAAGCTGAAACTAGGGTAATGTCTGTGGTCTTATAAAAGGAGTCCCCAAAGTCTGTTACTTTAAAATATTTACTATTATTTTGTGGAAGAGAAAACTGTTTCTGGTTATTAACAAAATTAAGTGATTACAGCTGTTAACTTTTCATTATAAAGGGTGTAATTATCTAGGACATTTATTTGTCATGTTGTCCCCTTCAGGCTGTCTAGTTTATGGCTATTACTTAATATCTAAAAAGGAAGGAACACAGTAATGACAATAGTAAGATTCCATGCTGCTGACTTCACCTGTTCCTAACAGCTGTGGTTGTGGGAGGTTTGAGTAACAAAACAGTACCTGATCTTTCCAGCTGTTTTATCTATAGACTGTCTTATCTTCTTAGAAAATTGAAAGACGGACGACAACAGCAGATTATCTCCCATGACCTGAAACAGCCAAAGAAAAAGCACATTAAAGTATCACCACTCTAATGCATCACCACCAAGAAACTAGTCACAACTCACTATCTTTAGGAGCATTTAGTATTTATGTCAACTTTAACAAAAGATCAATGAAGAGGGCAATTAAGAGTAATGTATAACAAAAATGAGAAAGAAAAATATTAACAAAGAAGTGCCTTTTTGCTAAATAACTTGTGAAGTTTCCACATTATTTTGGTCATATCACTTAAAAAAAAAAATCAATCCATATCACCCTATCTTCAGTTACTATCATGATCCTGTCTCTCATACCTCCAATTTAAATTATCATAAAAGGTAAAACATGAAAAAAATTTAGAATACTAAATTTACTATCTATTCTTTCATTAAATAATATGAATATAGAGATTAAGAAGATTATAACCCTTGCTTCCCAGGGCAGAGTCTAGTAGGATGGATACATTTTATAGATTTGCCCCCCAAAATAATTTTTATGATGGGGTTGGCATCATCCCACCTGAAATTCATGAGTAAAACCAGAGGTCAGCAAACTTCTTCTGTAAAGGGCCACAGAGTGAAGATTTTAGGCCAATGGTCTCTGTCATAACCACTCAACCACCTCATTGCAGTGTGAAAGCACAAACAAGTGGGCATGACTGTGTTGTAATAAAACTTTAAGAAACAAGTAGCAGCTGGATTTGGCCTGTGAGCTATAGTTTGTCAAGGGCTACAGCATGAAAGGCATAGCTAGTGCAGAACGCTAGAAAAAGGATTGAACTTGGGGCTCAATGTGGGTTCCAAAATCATCTCCTTATGTTGACAGAACAGTACCCAGACTCTGTAAACAAATTCAGGAAATAAGATATGGCTTTGGATGTTAAGAAGCTTTAAAGACCAGTGGGAGAGATAACAGTACTATATGGGAAATATTACTAAACATTCCATAAAAAGAATGTAAGTAAGTGCTAAATTTTCTGATTTGGGGCTGTACAAATCCTAATGAAAGGAGTTCAGTGAGCGGTGGCATACGTGAGGAAGGCATGGTGGAAAACTAGATCTTTTAGCTCTTGGTCCTGAAATCCAGGGATCTACAAATCCCAACCTATGATCAAACCCGTTCTGTCAAGTGCTCTTTTCTCTATTCTCCTTAGGCACCTGCATCACCTCTGCTTGCCATTCTAATGAGCTCTGTCCATGGTGCTATTTAAATAAATATTCTTTGGTGCATAAACTTCATTAGGTCCTTGAATTTTTCCCAAACTCATTTCATCTACTTTCTATTACCGTAAGACTTTTAAATAATTCTCTCTTTCACTGATTTCTCATGGCCACATTTATATTTTCAAATGATAATTTAATAATGTTTATCCATATTGGCCTACAGGTACACAGAATGAATCATAATCAAGTATCATTGGTCCAACTTAGACCACTTTTTCTTTCTTTTTCATTAACATAATAAGCACTTTATGAATCTACTACCTCAAACAAGAGCTAGGACCTAACAATAACCATTGTGACAGAACAGATGTTCAAAATCCTCCCTCCCTCCCTCCCTGTCTCCGCTGTCATGAGAGGAGGACACTTTTCTACCCGCTGGCATTTGGCTTCAGCTGTGTGACCTCCTTTCCCCAGTGGGATGGTGGCAGACATGAGAGAGCAAAGACTTGAAATGTGCTTGCAAGGTGGGGCTTGCTCTCGTGCTTCTGATACAACCACGACAAGAACAAGCCCTAGCTGGCCCATTGGTCCAAGCAACATGAGAAACAGACACATGGAGTAAACCTGGACCCAACAACCTTCCAACTTCGAATTGTCCAGATAAGCAGTACCATTAACCCACACATGTGTGATAAATAAATGCTTATTGCTCTATGCCACTGAGATTTTTGCGGTTTGTTATGAAGAAACTGGTAACCATCGACCACATGGGTTCCTCCACTCCATCCCCCTGCCTCTCTTCACTCAAGGTAAAGGACAACTTGAATTCCATTCATCATTCCCTTGCTTTCCTTTTTTCTATTGTTGGTTCAATTTCTTTCCTGAGTATATATTTTCATTTTTAAAAATTTATGACAAAAAAACCACATTATACTTGTACATAATTTTTTGAGAACTACTTTCTTAATTTAATGTTATATTGCTAAAATTCATCCATAGCACTGTAGTTCATTTGTTTTGATTATTCAGTCGTGTGTTTCTTAACAGTGGGAAACATTCTAAAAAATGCATCACTAGGAGGTTTCGTTGTTGTGCAAACATCCCAGAGGCAGTTACACAAATCAACATGTTACAGCCGACTGCTCCAAGGCCACAAGCCCGTATAGCATGTTACTGTACTGAATGCTGTAGGCAACTGTAACACAATGGTGAGTATTTGTGTATCTAAACATAGAAAAGGTACAGTAAAAATACAGTATAAAATATAAAAAAAGGTCCACCTGTCCAGGGCACCTGTCATGGATGCCACTGGCAGGACTGAAGGTGCCCTGGGTGAGGCTGAGTGAACATGAAGGTCTGGGACACTACTGTTCACGACTGGAGACTATAAACACCGCCCACCACGCCCTCCTCCTGCTTCCCTCTGACACAGTCAGGATAGAACATGGACGCAGTCGGCGCTGCCCCATGAA
>PVJL010005535.1:0-106663 GCA_004026885.1 Lyroderma lyra
AAACTGAAAAGCTTCTGCACAGCAAAAGAAACCATCAACAAGGCAAAGAGACAGCCAACTGAATGGGAGAAAATATTTGCAAATAACGCATCAGATAAGGGTCTAATATCTAAAATATATAAAGAACTAATAAGACTTAACAACAAAAAAACAAACAACCCAATGAAAAAGTGGGCAGAAGAACTAAACAGACACTTCTCCCAGGAAGAAATACAAATGGCCAGCAGACATATGAAAAACTGCTCATCCTCATTAGCTATCAGGGAAATGCAAATCAAAACCACAATGAGATACACCTCACACCTGTGAGAATGGCTATTATCAACAAGACAAGGAATAACAAGTGCTGGAGAGGATGTGGAGAAAAAGGAACTCTGGTACACTGCTGGTGGGAGTGCAAACTGGTACAACCACTGTGGAAGGCAGCGTGGAGGGTCCTCAGAAAATTGGGAATGGAGCTACCATTTGACCCAGCAATCCCCCTTCTGGGGATCTACCCAAAAGACTTGAAAACCTTTGTCCGCAAAGACTTATGTACCCCAATGATCATCGCAGCACTGTTCACAGTGGCCAAAACATGGAAACAACCAAAGAACCCTGTGACAGATGACTGGATAAAGAAGCTGTGGTACATATACACAATGGAATATTACTCAGCTGTAAGAAAAGATGAAATGCTGCCATTTGCAACAAAATGGATGGACCTGGAGATCATCATGCTTAGTGAAATAAGCCAGACAGAAACACCAAGAACTGTATGACTTCACTCATATGCGGAATATAAAACTGAATGCAACAAAGAGAAAAGAAATGAACAAATAAACAAATAACCCATGGACACAATCAATAGTTTAATGTTTATTTGGGAACAAGTGGGAGGGGAGAAAAGGGAGGGGGTGGGAGAGGAGTGGGGAAGCTAAATATAAGGTGATGGAAAGAGAACTCACACTGGGTGGTGAACTTATTATACAACAAGTTGACAATGCACTGTAGAACTGTATGCCTGAAACCTGTGTAATCCTTGCTGACAGATGTCACCCCAATAAGTCTAACAATAAAAATGAATTAAAAAAAAAGAATGTAAAACTGTACAACCATTAAAAGAAGACACTGGTGAAAAATCTTGCAATATCTTTTTTGGTAAAGTTTCCTGAGATGTGATACCAAAAACATGACTCAACAAAGAATACCTTGGTGAAATAAAGTTCATCAAGATTAAATCTTTGCTCTGCAAAAGACAAGGTTAAGGGGGTGAAAAGATAAATACTTGTAACCAAACATGTAAGGAATATCCCAAATTAACAATTAGAAACTAAGCACATAAATATTGGACAAAAATACTTTAACATACACCACACTGAAGAAAATTTACAGGTGGCAAATAAGCACGTGAAAATGTGATCTACATCAATAATTAGGGAAATACTAATCAGAGCCACAATGAAATGCCACTATAAAACCATTGTGATAGCTAATTTATTTAAATCTGATGATGATAAGTACTGGCAGGGACACAGAACAGCTGAAGCTCTCAGATTTCTTGTGGGAATGTATAATACTACATAGACTTTGATAAAATCTTTGGCAATTAATTATAGAATTAAAATACATACTTCTTGACAGATAGCCAAAATGATTAAAACTTATGTTCACACAAAACCTATATTAATTATAACAACTTTATTCTTAATCATCAAAAACTAGAAACAACCTTGTGAATGGATAAACAATATGTGGTACATTCACACACTGAGATACTGCTTGGTAATGGAAAGAAATTATGATATGCATGATAACAAAGATACATCTCAAATGCAAGTCTACTAAGTGAAAAACATTCGATGAAAAAGATTACAAAATTAATGATTACGTTCACATGACATTCTGGAATAGGGACAACTGCAGGGGACCAGAACAATTCAGTTGTTGCCAGAAGTAAAGACTGGGTTCCAGAGTTGACTATGATGGGGTAGCAAGAAGAAATTTTGAAGGGTAATGAAACTTGTATATCTTGACTCTAGTGGTATGTATACAACTATGTGTGTTTTTCACAACTCATTGAAATAAATATCAAACATAAACATTTTTTCTTGTATACCAAAGAAATAAAATTTTTAAAAATAAGGGAGATAGATATATTGTCTCCTCAAACGCAACGTGGTCATGTATTTATATCACCCCATTTTAGCAGTGAAAGAAATGAGCCTGTCTCTCATTTGTCACATTTATTCTTCTAACTTCACGTGGGTTTCTTTTAATTAATTAATTTCGCTTGTTCATTTTTAGAATAAGCTTTTATTGGTATAGAATTTTTGTCCTCCTCTGACCACGAAAGTAATGCTGTTCTAGAAAATTTAGGAAATCCAAACAAGGGAGTTCCCTGGTGGTGTAGTGGCTTAAGACTTCGGCGCTGTCAACCCTGTGGCCTGGGTTTGATTCCCAGCCAGGGAACTAGCCACATATTAAAAAAAAAAAAAAAGAAAAAAAAAAAGAAAATCCAAACAAATAAAATATAATGGAGGGGGGGAGCGGGGGAATGTCTGCTAAGAATTACATAAGAGTAAAATTAGTGACCAGCATAATGGAAGTAATATTCCCATTTGGTGGGACTGTAGTTTCCTATAGCATGCTTCAGGAATGCATATCGATTTGAGTGGCAATGCAGAACATGTAGGTGGCAAAGCAGGTTACATTCAGTCAGAAATTCTTCCAACTTAGAAAATTCCTAGGTTACATTTGTTTATTGCTATATTAAGTTTACTGAATGGTGTGCATTTCTGTTGGAACTACCAGGCCAAAAGATGGCAATAGAAACTCAACTGAAAGTCTCTTGGAGTTTCGTTGCTTTTAATATGTTGTTCATAAACTTTATTTTGTAGGGATTGCATGAGCGAAAGTGAAAGACAGGACATTAATCAGCCAGTATTTAAAGGGTATGGATTTCTTGTAAGTGCTAGTCCTACCCTAAACTGATTCAGGACACAAACATGTTTGCTCTAAAGGAAAAGAAGCAACACTGAACTGATATCTTACATGACAAATATAATACCCTCTTTGGGGGTGAAACACGGCCTTTTTAGTAATGTAATTGGCTAAGTGGTAGTTCCTTGTTTTGCTTCGCTTCTTTCTACTACTTTGTCCTGAGATTTAACTGGAATCTGAAGAATGAACCCTAACTACCAGCTACAGCCAGCAGAGGGCAGCAGAGACTTGGAAGGCAAGGCTTCTAAGAGACAAGCAGTCTGGTGGGAAGGCTAGAGAAGCAAATAAATACCCACATCAAGACCAGAGACAGTGACCTGAGAGTGGGTAGAAGGCCACGTGAAGAGAGTCATTTGACATATGCAAGCACGAGCTAATTGTCACAGAGTGGCTGGTTCAGTCCCACAAAGGACTTGATGGATGTATTCATTTGTTTTTCACCATTAATGCATTTAGCACCTTCCGTTTTGGCTTCAGTTTCCTTGTTTCATAAGTGGCTAAAGTGCTAATAACAACCTAAGATATACGAGAGCATAAGACCATTTAGAGCCATTTGTGATATATCGCTGCAGGCCTTTTTATTTAACTCTAATCTCTCTTAAGATATAAGATATGCCTATTTAACAGCAGCATTTCAGAAAACGACTGGAACCACTCACTAGAATAAAACCAACTACTTCTATAAATGTGCACACTGGTTGTAAATAGCATTCTGATTTCGTACATCTTAAATGTAGAATTCCTTTTGCTTCATAGATTTATTAGAGAAACGTGCTGGGACTTCTGAAGTACTAGAGAGGGATCTATGAGGTTAAATGAAGGGAGTTCAGTTACCGCTTGAGCACGTGAAAGTGGGGAGCATATAATCAAAACCGGGGATTAGAGTGCCCTCTGGCTTGTTTAACCTGAGACCTGGAAGATGAATTATCCGGTAAGAGTTTAAGGGGTACGTGTAGGATAGAAGGCCCTGCTAGGTATCGGAGAATTCTCAGGCAAAGGAAGCTGTATAAGCAAAGTTTCTAACCCTGACAGTCGGCAGAAAGGTAGATATGAACAGGAAAAGAGAAATTGTCCCGGTCCATTATCAGTTGCCTCTAAATTAAAAGGAATGTGAAGAAGGAAACTTGCCTGTTAGGGGGCCCATTGACAGGTGCCCCTAAGTTAAGGAGGAAAGGAATGCAAAGGGAGGAACTGGCCTGTTGAGGGCCCCCTGAGTAGATACTCCTAAAATAAAGAGACAAAGTCCTCTGAAAGGAAATGCAGAATAAGGAATCAGCCCTGGCCCATTATCAGCTGTCCTCAAATCGAAAAGGTAAGATGATCAGAAAAATGCAGGACAAAGGGGGACTGGCCCCACTTATCCAACGCTAAGTCCTGCTTCCCAGAACTTAGCTATTGTGTAACTTTGCTGCTTTTAAATAATCACAAAAGAGGCAAAGGGTGAGAAACTTCCACCTATGGGTATAAAAATCCCCAAACAATGTAAGTGGGGGCTGCTTCCCTGTCTTGGGTCAGCCCGCTCCACCTCTCAGAGTGTATTTTCTTTACTAATAAATTCAATCTGTGCTAAACATAAATGTTATACCTTTATTGCTAGTGATGTTTATGTTTTTAAGGAAAACAAAGAGAATAATTCATCCAAATGCATGCTGGGCATTGATATAATCTATATTTAAGTGTTTAGATATTCTATTTTTGTTCTTTATCATCTGGATTACACCTAGGCAATTATATACCATTTTATAATCATTTATTTCATTGGATGAATATAAATATTGATTTATTTTGGGTGGATACATTTAAAAATTATTATAATATCATTGTATCCATATATTTGTTAAGTGATAGAAGTATTTTTGTGGCTATATGAGAGTCAAGCACTTTCACAGATACGCAATGCTACCGATTAATTTTAAAATTTTCTCAGCACAGCTGAGAGAGCCCTTGACTGGTATGACATTTCTGTACCTCTAATCGAATTTGCCCTTTCTGGTTTATTCTGCTCTTTATAAACTTCCATTATTTCAAATGTGTTTATTCTTCCTCCGATACAGCCATTGGCACACATTCATGTGGCCCGAAATTGTCCTCCCCCGACGTCCTTTGCTGGCTCCAATCTCAAGCCTTCTGTTCAAGAGAGACGCCAAACCCACAGCCTCTACCGGGAGTCCTCTGTTGGCTTGCACCTTGATTTCAAACAGTTCTAATTAGCTATCAACTTGTAACATTCGGGGCTCATCATCTACACATTCATCTACCAAATTTATCTTTAAAAAACCCCACTATTTGATAAAATAAGGCCCTAATACCCGTAGTACAGAAGTACCATATGCTTCAGACCTTCAATCCCAGCCCTTTTCTTTGCCTTACATATTGCTGGGTCAAAATCCATTCCCACGCACTGTCTGGATTCTGCAAGAACCTCTGAGTTTGTGACAAGGTAGATTGAGAATTTTCATGTCACTTCCTCAGTGAGGCTTTGCTTGATCCTCTTGTTGGCTGGGGGCTCTGAGTTTTCTGATGGAGTTATATGCCATCATAGGATTCAGAAAGAAAACTGGAGTATTACATCTGCCTTAGGATATTGGAGAGAAGTTTGAAAGAACATTTGAAAGCTTCATGTTATTTGTGTATAAAGGCCCATGTTTAAGAGAGATATTCAATATTACTTCTTTGCATGAGGAGGGGAAGGCAGAGTGGAGGCAGAGAGAGACAGGACCTGGAGCACACACCTTTATTGGGGTCTGTGGCTGGGGTTCCTGGGGTTCCCAGGCTAAGGATGATTGGCCAATTCAAACCAAAAGAAATGGGTTTTGGTTTAGTCCCACGGGGTCCTACTTAAGAGGCATGTGAGGGGAAGGCATTGGGAGGCAGTGGAGACGTGATCAAAAGAGCTTTTGGAGAAATCATATCAGAAACTTACGTTTGCCTGTGACTCTGCAGGAGGTTTTCTAGGGCTTGCATTTGCTTGGGGTCACCGCTGGCTGCTTGGCCAAACAAGGACAATGAAGCGACCGCATTATGATGTAGCTTAGCTAAACCCTTCACCACCACTCCCCCCAAATGGAGATATTCTCACCCAAACTTCTCAATTTAAGAAAGAGAAATTTGATTTGACTGGATCCACACAGGGATTATTGGTGAAAATACATTTGCATCTCTGTTTCCCAACTCTTAGTTGTGGTGCTGGTGAATAATTTCATAATGATACTACCTTAACTCTTAATGTTAACTAAACTCAAATTTTAGAACATTAGAAATAGATAATATTAGGCAAAAAAAAAAAATGCCGTCTCAATTTAGGTGAGTAGAGGAAGGCTTCTAAATGGATTTAGATTAGAAAGAAAATTTCTGAGCCTACGTGCTATGAGATAAAACACTGGAATTATTAAATAGTAATAACATTTGTACGAAAGGTAACTGCGAGGAGTTAACAACAAAATATGCATGAAAAACTTTGGAAAATACAAAGTCCTAACAAACTAATAGTAAAGGCTCCGGCCACACTCTCAGTACTCTGTTCAGAAACTACTCTTTTACCTTAATGTTTGTAAACGTTGGGTAGGATCAGCTTTCCTTACTGAGTTTTTCAAGCCCATTGAAAACTTCTGACTCCAAAGGATGTACCCATTGTTTTTGTTTGCATTTCTAAAACTCCCAAATCATTCTGTTCATTAGGTTCAGACTTAGATCTATGAAAAAAAAAATTAAAAATAGCTAAAAAGAAAACACAAAACAAAACAAAACTGTTAATATAGAAAACATTTATCATTAGTACTGTTAACTAACTGTAGGAGAATAAAAACAAGGAGATGATGAGAATATCTTTGTTGGCTAATAGGAAAAATCCTGAAAGTAATGATACCAAATTTTACTCAAAGGACACAAATGTGGGAAACGTAAGGGGAAGCCTTGTGAAAACAGAAGCAGACTCCTTATCCTCTGCCTCTAGGATGAAGAAAGATGTGAAATAAAGTAATTATATTTTTTAAGGATGGGAAGAAAATTGTGAGATCACTAAGGACCAGTATCTATATCTGACTCTACATATGATTTGTCTGATCTTTCAATCTCAGTTGGACAATGGAGTAAATGTTGGGTAAAAAAATTAAATTAAATTTAAATTCACTATCAATTTTTAAAAATAAATCAAAACAGATCTTATCATTTTGTAATAAAAGAAAACGCCATATTCTACTAATAATAATTTGATAAGTAATCACTGATCTTAATGAAGGAATATGGCTAAGAATTTTAAAATATAATAATTAATCTGGACCAGAAATGAATGATTTCATACACTGAGATTTTAAGTACTAAAACCTATAAGCAAAGCCTTTTTTTTTTGTTATAAGTGACCAAGGGACCTTGACTAACAATCTCAATAGAAATGAGAAGTGACTAAAATACAATTTTTTAATGAAATTACATCAACTCTCATTTTTAATGATTTATATTATAGAAGAAATGAACAGTTATATTTCCAAAGAACAGGTATAAAGTGATGTGTGTCTTTTTTCACATGGTATGAGGATGAATGTGAACTGACATAGTTGCTAGATGCTCAGGCATATTTGCCTGTGTAGCTTTTCCTGAGTTCAATAGCAACAGACATATTGTTAATGATTTCTTGTTAAGCAAATGTCGCTCTCTTTGCTGTGACATTTCACTCATTCTTTAATTGGGCAATACATGTAGCAACAAAGAGGGATAATTATTTCGCTATTAATTTGAATTAGTTTCATGCTCAGAGATATCTAAAATCTTGTGTTAGTTTGTCTTTTTCCTAGGATATGTAGTAAAATAATTACTCTTGTAAATGCAAGTACTATTTAGACTGTATAAGATGACTTTTGCTGTATTTTTTGGTAAACATAAAATTAAAATATGTTTAAGTATGTAAGTAAATCATTATATATTTACCGAAGTAATAAAAATATTTCTTACCTCAAGAAAATGTGTGAAAGTTAATTATTAGAGGATTTATAAAATATATTTGAAATTAAAATCTTGCTTTTATATATATACATGAAATACACTTTATGTTTATATGATATATTCCATTTCTGTGACTATGTGTGGTAAAACTCAATGAGTGTAGTACATATGTAGTATAAATGGTATGACTAAACTGGATATTTGAAGAGAATGCCTGTGGCTCATGAATACTATGCTTCACACATTCCCCTTGGCTCTTAATAGAGGAAAAACATGATTAAATTGCACCATTTCACTCAAAGAAGTAGTATACAAGATTCACTCTTTTAAATGACATTTGACAAGTGGTACTTGTCATATTCTCCACTGGTTACTACTAAAATACCAAAGGGAGAGGTATCAAACAAAAATTTACCACCTGATAAATCAGAGTGACAGTTAATATCTCACAATTTCAAAGGGAATTCCCCAAACCATAAATCTTATAAAAGTAAAAACGTACATCGATGACCCATGAGTGATTGGTCAAATGAGTGGACAGACTTTAGGTGAAGACTAATAAAGTTACTTTGAATTTTGGGAAACATAGTCTCCATGGTCTCCACACTCTCAGCCAGAGCTCAGTGAAAGGTAGACTTCTCATGGCTGCCACCCCCTCTCATTGAGCATGTAGTCACAAGAAGAAGAAACATCCCTCAGCCCAGTAAAGCAACCTGAACCGTGCGCTTGAGAAAGAACAAAGAAGAGCTGTACACTTTCTCTTGGTGACTTTGGGTCTCAAAATACGTGTTTTCACTTGAAAATATAAAGAAATTAAAATAAGCATGAGACTTTTGAGAACACAGTGTTGAACAAATGAAGGGGACATCTATTTAAACATGTAGGAGAAGGAAGAAGAGAAAGAGGGTGTCTGGGAATAGCAGTGGCCTACTCACTTCAGGGTCTAGTGATATGAAGTCCACGGAGAAGAACAAAATAGAATAAAATAACATTAAAATAAAATAAATAAGATAAAGCACACAACTGACTGAAAGCTGAACAGGTGTCATATGAAACAGGGGAGAGTACGTGCATTTAGAAGAGAGATTATGATCTTATAGTAGAAATTTTGGGAAACTTTTGGAAAAGATGGATGGATATATTCAATACCCTGACTGTACTGACTGATCTGCAGGTGTCTATGTATGTCAAAATGCATTAAGTTGTGCACATTAAATATGTGCAATTTATCATATGTCCGTTATACTTCAATCAGGCTGAGAAAAAGTAGGAAAACAAATAAATAAAACAACTGTCCCATGAGGAGTCCATGTGAGATCAGTGTCCTGAAGGGAGAGGCTGGACCATGCCAGGATGTCCAGGGAAAGGTCGGAGAGACCCTTCTGAAAGGGATGCATGGCAGAGACAGTTCAGGAACTTGGCACTCACTGTATCTGTACTCTTTTCCCTCCTCATGTTTGTTTTGAAATGAAAACATCACAAATGGCAAGATGATACATACAGAAAAAAACAAAACAACACATGTTTAGATGGTTCATTTTTCATATGCACTGAAAAGTACTTTTTAATTAATGTTGGGGCATGGTGACCTCCATGATGGTTGTATATGATTACAAATTTAAAAAATCATAGAGATAAAATTTTCTCTTATGGGAAAAGGTTATCTGAATTGGGAATTAAACTCAAGTAGTTATCTCAATATAAATAAATGATCTTTATAGCAGTCCCTGTCCATATACGTTTCTGATAGGAAAGGAAAACTCCCAATGCATCTGAGATTTAGTGTTTGAAGTTGATTAATTAGCAATTTAAATTTTAAAGTGAATTAAAGCTCTGTACTTGAAAACTATACATTTTTAATTCAAAAAGACAAAGTAATGTTCATCAGAAAGAATTACGGTGAGTTCAAGTCCAGAGGACTGTGGGGATTAATTTCATGTAATAGATATTTTATGGACAGTTTTATTTTCTTTCAATGGCTTTATGCAAGATATTTCATTTTTCATTTCCCTTTATGTAAGTTGGTCAGAAAGTCTTTAAATGAATATGTAATAATTCCTGATTAATATTTTAAAGGCCTAAATATTTTAACAATTCTGACAGAACTATAAAACAACTTCTAATTACACTAACATGTAAAGGAAGGAGGAAAGAAAATAGAGGAAGAAAAACAATAGTCAGAAAATTGTAGATCTATAAATTTAAATTGAAGTCATAAATTTACTATATGATATCACATTACACACTGAAAAATAATAATCACTGATACAGTATTATAAAAAAATCAGTGTATGATAAATGTCATCCAATGTTTCCACTAATTAAGTATGAACACCATGGGTCTCACTGGTATAGTGACAAACACTGGTGCTACTTTAGCAAACACAGTGTTCAATAAACAGAAACTATTTTCTGTATATTTATCATTAAATGCAATACCTATAAAATGTAGAATAGATAACTGAAATATTTTTATTTAAACCGCATCTTAATTAATTAGGATTTACTAACAATTATTAATTGTAAGTACTGCAAAAGATCCATGTAGATTTGAACTGTTAGGTAAAGTGTCACAACAGACAAAATAATATTTATGGTACCATGAATCAATGTCACACAGTGGTTAAGATCACATGCATTGAGCAAACTACCAATGTTCAAATGCTATCAATTCCAAGTTTAAATCAGGGACGAGTTAAAATTTCTTGTGCCTTGGCTCCTTATCAACAACATGATAATACTAGTACTCTACTGATTGAAATATTGGGAGGATGAAATAATTAACTACGTAAAAGAAAAGACATAATGAATAAATGCTAGGCTCACATAAATGTTAACTGCTTTTGTAGCAATGAGGTGATACTTCTACTCTTTGGGCTAGATGAGGTATACAGAGCAGCAGAGGATACTGGGAAAAAAATGACCTCTGAATTCTTCTCATGCCTGCAGTGAACTGGAAATGAGTCATGATGGATTTAATCTTGATCCTCTTTGTGTAAATGCCTTTGTACCCAGCACTGTGGTCACACAGTCCATCTACAATTGCTAGATAGCAGCTGGTGATTTTATCACAAGATTCATGCAGGATTTTAGTTTGTAGAAAATGAAATAGTTAATGCACACTAATTATTAAATAATGAATGTTCTTTTTTTCATGGGGAGTGTTAAAAAGATTTTTAAGCAAACTTTTATTAACTAGGAGAAATATTATTAATAGTAGGAGTCTTAATTTATTTTAAAGTGTTTATATGTCAACTACATCATAAATAAAGCATGAATAAATGTTCATTGTAGTTTAGCATGATAATTTAAACTGTTTTATGTAAATGTTTTTCTCAGAAGAACAAATTACTAAAATGCAAATTATGCACAGTTAAAATAACTGATACCTATTTTTTGGTTCTTTATTAGTTTGCTACATTTTCAGTAAATTACTGTATTGAAAAAATTTCAAATTATTAGCAATTTGTGCATAAATATGAGCTATACAATCTGAAAATAGATTTATTATTGCATAATTAGTTTTTATAGTTATCTCTGCTTTACTTTTTGAAAAGGTAGAAAAACAAAACAATCAAAAAAGAAAACAAAAGATTCTCAGTATTAAAAGAACAAATAAACACAGATTATTTCTTTAAAGCGATGATTTTCAGGATTAATTTCAACACTAATAAAACAGTGGTTTCCAGTGTGAAATATAGTGCAAATCATATGTATAACTTTGAATTTTCTAATATCTACACTAAAAAAAGGTCATACAAAACCAATCAAAAGAATTTTAGTACTATAGTATATTAAATTAAGTATACCCAAAATGTTATCCCTTCAATATGTAATTTATGTTAAAATTATTAATCTGAAGACCATGTAAGGTAACTGAAGTGATGGTACAGTAAGTAGTGGAAACATAATAAAAACAAATTGTATGTGTACTGGTCTGGAACCCTTGCAAATACATAATCAAACTACTATTACATTAATAACAATCTGCTTTCTGTATTTCTTGCCTGCTTGTAGTGCAATCATTTTATCTCCTTAATGTGACTTTAAGCTGTCTTGCAAAAGCTATCCTGACACCTACTCCAGTGGTTAAACCTGGTAGCTCCTCATTCACTATTCTTTCCTGGACTGTCAGAAGATTCTGTGAATTTGAAACAAATATCCATAATCAATATATGGATGATTTAAACTTGTTTTTGTTGTGGTTTTTTTTTTGTCTCATTTTTATGAGCAAATATTTATTGGACTACTAGCTGTTGTTACTGAGATACTGTGCTTGGTATCCTGATGAATACACAAATGAGTAAAATATAGTTTCAGCCCTCCAGGAATTTGTAAACAGCTAAAAAGGAATTGGTTGTGATATGATAGAGAAAAATACAAAAATTTAGCATGTAGGTTAACACTAATTTTTGAAGAATACAAGATTAAAGAGATCACGTGAAAGTAAGTTTGTCAGATTTAACAAAATACACAGTGGCCATGTCATGGAAACAACCAAAGTGTTCTTCAATAGATGACTGGATAAAGAAGTTATGATACATTTACACAGTGGAATATTACTCAGGCATAAGAAAGGATGAAATACTGCCACTTGCAACAACATGGACTTCAAGATCATCATGCTAAGTGAAATAAGTGACACAGAAAAAAACCAAAAACCATAGAACTTCACTCACATGTGGAATATAAAACTGAAAGCAACGAAGGGGGAGGCAATGGGGAAAGAGGGAGAGGGCATCAAATACTGGCATGCCAAAAAAACCTGTACACATTCTAAGAGATGTTATCTATGCATTACTTTTTGAAGTTCAATTGAATTATGGTAGCAATGTGCAGTATGACATTCACTCAAAAGATGGTGTTAATCAAATGAAAGCTAGCGTCACCATATGACAGGCAGGGCAGTCAAAAGAAAATGGCAGAAGCACAGTTGTCATTCCAGGAGCACAAGACTATTTTGAAGTGGTGTATGAAATTTGAGAACATTGTTTGATTTCCCCCCACATTCTCCTGATTTAACATCCCTTGACTTCTATCTATGGGGACCTTAAAGGATGTGGTGTACTGTATAAAACTGGTTACACTGGTGGTACATCAGGAAGAAATTTAAAGGGCATGAACAGCAATACAAGTGGACACTTGGATCAAGGTTGCTCAAGCAGTAGTTCGCTGTGATCAGAAGTGTCTGGACGCCAATGGTAACCACTTTGAGCATCTCTTGTAATTGCAGAAGTCAAATGTGTCTTGTATGCATCTTTCATTAATGGTAAAAATTGAGTATTACAATTTTATTATGGTTTTTACCTCTCTTAAAATGTGTATACATTTTTTTTGATATCCTCTGTATATAATGCTGGAAGGAGAACTGACTCTGGGTGGTGAACACACAATACAACACACAGACGATGTACTATAGAACTGTACACCTGGAACCGGTGTAATTTTTACTAACCAATGTTACCCCAATAAATTTAACAAAAAAAATACATAATGAATACTCAGTTAAATGGAAATTTCAGAAAAAGAACAAGTAATATTTTAAGTACAAGTATATCTCATGCCATATGTGGGACATATTTATATTAAAAACTGTGTTGACATAAAATTCAAATTCAACTGGACATTTTATATTTGATCTAACGAATCGATGTGAAAGAGACTTAGCCTTCACAACAATAAAAATCAATCGCCTGGTCACTTTTACCCTATGCTTTTTTTAAATTGTCTACATACCAGTTTTAACTCCTGAAATGTTTTCTTGTTATTTTTATTCCCAGCCTGTGGTAGAAACTGTATGGAAGCAAGAAATGTTGGTATTGATCATCACTCTTTTCTCTGGTTGGAACAATGTCTACAATACAATAAGCATTCAAAGTACTTGTAGAAAAATCAATCAAAGACACATGGTTGTTAAAAAGCGAGAGACAGATGAGCATTGGTATGAAATTGAGAATTTATAAAATCTTCATATGGAATGAATAAAATTGAAGATAAATGACTGGAATATGGGAAAATAAGGAAGAGCACGGTAGAGTGGACTTACAGAGGACTGTGACTAACAGATTGATTTTAGTTTATGATGAACATGAAGACAGGCTTCTTTTTGTCCTCATCTCTCTCAGTGCTGATTGGAAGCAGTCAGCCAACCCCTGCAGGCTGGGAAGTGAAAGAAAGGCCTTGTGAAGGGCTTTGCCGGATGTTCCAGAGCGTTGATTTTGACATTGTCCTTCAGCTGATTAGGATAGATTCTTTGAATTTGGAGGTATCGCCACATGCTCCCATGGGCAATTTAAGGGGTCAAATTAACAGGGGATTTAGGAAGATGAGGAAAATTATTGCTCCTTATAGTAAGTTAATTTCATAATTTGTTTGTTATGCTTTAAAATCCATTGCACATTTCTAATTATAGAGTTATTTTCCAGTTGTGTAATGTTCACCTACTATTATCTATCATATATGAAGTTTTTGATCCTCTGAGGGTACAGAAACCAGTAGGAGAAAAAGTAGTAAAGTTATTAACTAGTAAGCTATAAGCTGTTCTAAATCTGAAGCCAATGTTGTTTCTTTTAAAATCTCAGCATCTGTTCTACGTAAGAGAAACTTACAATGCATATTTGAATAATTTGTTAGATTTGAAATATCTATGAATTTTTACAAGTGATCTAAGGTTGAAACTTTATTCGTAGTTAAGCATCAGTTAGAAAAAAGGCAGACCCCTTTCTAAGTGAGAATTAATAGGAAGAATAGACATTAAAGAAAGACCTGGTAATGATTCATTCACTAAGATTGAAAGGTGTTTGGAGAAGGGAAATTAACTTCTTGACAGAATTGGCCACAGGGAAGCTGAGATTTGTAAAGGTCACAGTGGGACACTGTAGGCTCTACATGGTTTGAGTGATAATTAGGTGATAAGCAAAGATGCCTGTACTTTCCATGTGAGAGAATCAACAGATCAGAATCTCATATATAGTTCTATCATTTTGTCGATGATATAAAGACATTCCAAATTCCGATCAGCATAAATATGGAGGATATACCATTTGGACTCAGTTTAAGGAAATAGGTAGTTTGGCTGGATATGTAACAAATGAATTTTTGTAACCAGTAAGACTATAAAAAGTTGAACTAGAGAAAAGCAAGTTTGTGGTTTAGGTCAACATGAAAGGAGTTTGGGGAATGTTGCAACTGATTGTCTTGGAGTTTGGTAATATTCCCAGGCTTGATGAGAATCAGAAAATCATGAAGGAAACCAACCATGTTGACCAAGTTATTAGTTGCCAACTCTAAATCACCACTTTAATAATTTACTATTATAAATTGGTATATACTTCCTGAAGGTTAGGATCAACGATGTGTATTAAAACTTAAAAAGTACAGGTAATTTTTGATGCAGAAACTCCATCTTTTTGGAATATACTCTTTATTTCAGTCTTCTATGAGAGACATTCAATTAGCAATAATCACACTTTGGATAAACCTCATTGGCCATGATAGTATCACTGCGCAAAACTAGAAACATTCGCAATGGAGTATTTATTGAATCATTTTATATGTAAAGAATGGCTAATATGGTTCTTTGATCATTAAGTATTATAGAATTAATATAAATCATATTTATTGCCATAGGAATTTGTTTATAATATATTAAGTACTAAAAATGTGAAAATTAATGCAATTAAATGCAAAATAAATACAAGCGAAATATAATAGAAAATATAATAAAAGCCACATTTTTAAATTTAATTAATGAAAGAGAACAGTTAAATGAGATATCTTTAATAAGGATGTTTAATACATTAATATTGTCTGTTAAAAATATTTTAAAGACAAGTTTCATTGATTCATATATTCCATTTTCTTGCTTAAAACCACATCAGCAATGCAAAGTATGATTTCCAGTTTTAACGGTTTTGAAGTATTATAAGAAGATAATAAAGGCATCTATGAAGCCAATTAGAAGCATAATTCTGTAAACTATGTTACTTTTTCTCGTATTTTAATATTGTATTGCCTTCTTAGTAGTAAGTTTATTGACTACATTTATAAACAATTACACAGTATTAAATTCAGTTTTAAAGAGACTAAATCCTCTATTTGTACACATCCAGCATGAGTTTGCTACTATTTAAATGAAATGTATAACTTGCATAGCCAGGTTTGGGAACAAACAACAAACTCTTGGTAAGGATGTACCTAGTGGGAGAAAAAGCATAGGTGTAGCGGAGGGCAAATCACTGCTAGAGAAGCACAGTAAGTAAGCTATGGAAGCCATCGAGAGTGCCATTTAATCTAAGGTCTGGTTGAATTCCAGTAGCTAGGAAGAGTTTCCACTGAACTTGCTGTCAATCAGAAATTACCATTAGTTCTACTGCCTCTGAAGATAAGAAGCAATAGCATAATTGAGGAAAAAACTTTCTATACTGCTTACCATTCTTATCTTACTAAAGAGGAACAAATCCTAATTCTAGGAAGCATAATATTATAATTGGCATCTGTTACAAGTAAAAATTGTTCTTGCTTTTTTAAAATACTTATAGGTATTTAAAAATATATATATATTTATTCTCCTTTCCAAGTTTCTTAAGATGGGATAATCACAAACTTTTAAAAATTTCCTACAGAGGTTTATTTATAAAAATGTATCAGGGAGAAAGTTAAGAGGACTGAAGTGAAAGAAATGTGCATAAATCTCTATTCGACCACAGGAAAGTTATTTAATTTTTTTGAATTTCTGCGAAAAATGGATAACAAAAACTATCATATAGAGTGATCGTTATGATTAAACATGGCATTATGCATAATAAATGGTTCCAGTAATATTAGTTAAAAGACACTTGTAATGAAGAAAGTATTATTGATTTTTGAGAGTTTAACTGTAAAATTTATGCATGATAGACTGAAAAGTAATGTTAAGTCACCTTAAAAAGATTAAATGTCTACTAGGTCAGCAAAATCTTACTGACTATGATTTAATATATTGAGAAAACCAAAGTTTTAATATATCTACTGTATTTAATATAATGTTTCTCATATTGAAGCAATAGATTAATCCTTTTTAAAAATTCAAAATAATGAAAACAAGAAAAAAATCACTTCATAAAACATTACAGGTATTAGTTTCAATTTAAATATTGTTAAAAATGTTTAAATTTAGATTTGATATAAACCAATTATGACTAAAGCTCACTCACATAAAACAATTTTTTTTTTTTTAAAAAGCAACCACCCAAACAAAGCAAAAAGAGAAAGAAGAATCTGTGTGCAAATGGTATTCAAACAGAGCTATCATATATTTGGTCCATGCAAGATGGCATAGACTAGTTTCTCCCTGCTTTTCTCCTCTAAATGTAGGTGTAATCCCTAGAAATAATGTGAGAGGCCACAAACCGAAAACTCTGAAAAAATGGAAAGAAGATGGCAAATTCATTAGGGCCCGAAGACTGGAGAAACAACATAGTGAAAAGCCATCTTAAAACCTTTCCTACATTCTGAAGATTATTATAACAAACGGGAGGAGATGACCCAGCCCTGGCATTCCTGTGACCTGCCCTAGCAACAGAATATGGCCTTCACGGACTCATTCATCTGCTGGAATGCATGGATGTCATGACAAATGCAAGCCTGGCGGAATGAGCAAGGAGGACAGCTTGGACACTTCGTTGATAGGAAATAGCTAGGAGAAGCCCTCCTCTTTCCCATCACACCCGAGACTTCCCTCTTACACCCAGTGACACTGTGCAGCCAGGGCACTGGTGAGCATGATCCAACTTCCATCGGTGTCCAGCTCCAATTGAGCTCTTTGGCCTCCACAGGCAAGGGGGCATTCTGCTACAAAAGGTAACCTGCTAGGAGCACTCTCATTTTTATGAGTTGAAGAATCTTACATCACACACACACAAGAGTTGGTCTGGCTCAGAGAAGCTTCATCCACCCTCTGAAACAGTATGAACAGGAATCAGCTGCAGGAGATAAACCAACCAGGCCAAAATAATACCCTGAAGGCTCTGAAAATTGGTTGTCATTGTCACAACAGCTCACGAGAGTCGGCCAGGACCTGCATGATGAAACTTAGCAGGGTAAATGCCTGCTAAAAAAAAAAAAAAAAAGATAATAAAATTAAAACGAAACCTCTGAAATAATAGCTAGCTTGTCTAGGATATAATTAAAAACCACCCATTCTGCCAAAAACTGGAAAATTTCAACTTGAATAAAAAAAAGACCATTGACTGCTGCCAGTGTTGGAATTAATCAGATGGTGGTGGTATTTGATCAGGATGTTAAAACAGTTATCAGAAAAATGATTCAAAAAGCAGTTATACACTCTCTTGAAACAAATGAAAAAATAAAAAAGTATCCTAAACCTCTTGAACCTCAAGGAGTTTATAAAAATTATAGAACTGGAAAATACAATAACAGAAATGTTTGAAAAAATACAAATAAACAGAGCCTCAGGGACCTGTGAGACAATAAAAGAGATCCAACATTTGTGTCACTGGGGTTCTAGAGATAACCTGAGCTTCCCAGCCTCCAAAACTGAGAAATAAATGTTTGTTGTTTAAGCCAGCTAGCTTATGGCAGGTAATTTATTGTAGACAAATACCCAGAACAACCAGTGAAAAACTCTACAAAAAGAGTCACTCAAATCACTAGAAATAAATCAAAGAGTCCTAAAAAATGTTCACATAACATAGGAAAGCAAGAAAAGAAAAACAGAAAAATAGAAACAGAGGAAACAAACAGAAAACACATGGAGGAACAGCATAGCAACAATTACCTTAAATGTAAATGGTGTAAATATACTGCCTGAAGAACAAAGATTGGCAGAAGTGGTTTTAAAAAACAAAACAAATTACGACTCAAGGGTATGCTGTTCAAAAGAAATTCACTTTGAATTTAGTAATATCCATGGGCTGAAGGTAAGCATTAATTTCCCCCCAAAAGCAGGAGTGTATTAATATCAAATGAAACTATAAAACCAATAAAATAAAACAAAATTTTAAAATAAATATATGGTATTATTTAGTAATACTAATTTGCTTTTAGTACAGAGTATTTAAACTCAAGTATGCTATATAAGTTAGGTGTTCCAGAAACTTATTTTTATTTTACGGATCATCATTCCAAATGTCTATAGGATAAATTAATGAAGCAATCCATAAAATGATAAAGACACTGTCGTATGAATGGAACAGCCAACTCAGTTCCAACACATTATGCCCAAGTGTGACCAAGTGATCAATGTTGTTAGCTTACTGTTTTCAAGCTGCACCAGAAGTTTAGATGTTTCTTGAAATTTCTTATATTTATATACATACAACAAATTATTGCTCATTTTTTAATTCTGTGTCCATCCAACTAGACAGCTGGGGATATTTTTAACCTATGGCCTACAGATCTACCATTTCTAGTGGACTTGAATTAGTGTCAATTAACCTGGAAGTTTTTCAGCCTTCATTGGAAACAATGCTTGCTGTATCGAGTAAGTCCACCTATCTTTGGTTCTCATTATCTCCGAACAATTAAAATAATATTATATATCATAAATACATAGGAAGAAGCAAATATTTCAAATTTTAAGCTCATAGTCTAGGTGAAAAGGACTTGGTATATGTTTTTGTGATATGTGAGTATCTGTTTAGAATGCAAATTTAAATATATCCATAGAGGTTTGGCATATTCTAGAAATATATTCTTGTATGGCTCTTGGAGAAAGTTTACTTCAAAATATTTAGACAACTAAACAAAGAATGTGTCAGTCAGAAGATTTGTCATGGATGCTTAGGAATAGAAACACAAAAAGTAAAGTTTGATTTTTTTCAAAGTTAAGATGATTCTTTATATAAGTTCAGTGAATTGGTCTATTTTTCAGATAAGGTTTAAAGTAAATCTAAATCTATAATAATTCCATGCTAATAGCTCACCACCTGGGTTGGGATTTGGATTTCTGTCCTATTAGGCTTTCTAAGAGAATAAGAATTTGTGACTCATACCTAGTACTAGTTATCATTGTGAAAACGTATGACATTAATTCATCCTAAAACTATCTTCATTTCACATACAAATATTGTGCCAGACTCAACGGCGTTAATCCTAGCCATTCTCTTGCATCTTTTTACTTCTTACAACAATTATCGTATGGTTTGAAAGTAAAGATGTAAGTTGAATCATTCAGGAGAATATTGTTGAGGGAAAGAATGAATAGATGAAATTCTTAGTGCTTTAACTTCCATTATTAGTGCATCTAAAATATGCTCTACCTCAATGTTACGATCTTACTATTCTGGTGAGACCCACTATTATATCTCAGTTTTATTTATTTAAGCATTTAAATTGTCATTTTTGCCTCAAAGTAAGACACCAAATCCCATTCAGCTTCAGTAGATATTCCAGTAAACATAATTATATGGAGACTAGTTAAATTGGGTGCAAAACAATTCAGGAGGAAATTACAGTACTAAAAGGATTTTTCCCATTACTATAAATACATAATCATGATTCTACTTTTCTTTCAAGTTGATTGACTCACCTGAGGTTAGTGAGAGAAATTTACATATTTGCCTTTCATGTTAACCTCTGGAGGTAAACTCTACAAAGGCTATTAGAAAGTGAAAAAATCTCCTGATTAATTGTTTTTGATGTTGAACAATTAGCAAAAACCAATCATTTGCATTTTAATAACATTGTAACCATCTGTTAAATGAATGCATTAATCTTGATTAGCTTGGTTCCAGACATTTGCAGTGGAGGTTTACTGATGTATACAGCAATAAGGAGATTTTAGAAGTCATGTATAGCTTTAATTTCCACAGTGAAAAGTTAGTGAAGAGAATAATGCAAGTTTAACTATTGTGCTGATGGAGTGTAGAAAAGAAAAAAAAATACTGTTGAGGAAACAAGATATTTGGATATAAATCAGTTAATTCAAACTAGGAGAGATAATAATTTAATCTTTTATATTTTATATAAGCCTTCCTCTAAGTTACCTTGTGATGTTTGGCCAACTACTAGTGACTCAATAGTGTTGTTTTCCCAACAAAAAAATAACAAACGAAATATACATTGCAGCCAAAATATTGTCCATAAGATCTGTGAGAAGAAAAATAAAACCAATTAATAGAGAATTTCTCTACTAGATCCTTAAAATGAAGATTAAAGTGGCCATTTTATAAGATCACATCATACAAATTTTATTCCTTTCAAATGATCTTTTTGTGATTTTCTTGTATTAAAAGCAGTCTTCAATTTTTTCTTTTCTTTGCAATCTAATAAAATGAGCTGCTGGTGACCTCTGAACTGTACTCAATCACAAGAGATATTCATGCTTATAATTGTGTGAATTCCCTTTAAAAATTTTTAAATTTCTGTTTTCAAACAATGACATCAAAATCATACCAGAGGTAACATCATATGTTATAGTAAACATATTGAATAATCTCAGAAGAGGAATAGTAAGTATTCTTGATTATCTCTAGTGAAAATCTTACTCAAAGATCCTAGCTGTTATATTAAGAAAAAAAAATTAGTGTGCTTAAAGGTCAGATTCAAAGAAGTAAAACACTCTCTATTTGCAGATGGCATTGCTGTTTATATACAAAAAATAAGAACTCTGCAAAATAAGCACTAAATTAATAACAGGTATTATCAATGTCATTGACAAGGAGGTTAGATCATGACCAGAAATAGGCCCATTCTTACGTGGTCGAAGCAATTTTTAGAAAGGTACCATGGGGAAAGAAAAGTATTTTCAACAAATGGTGCTCAAACATTATGGCGACCCAAATTTACACAAAAGTGACTCTGAGTCTTTTCCTCAGACCATACACAAAAAATTAATTTCCAGTGGTGCATAGGCATAAATATCTTCGGGATTTGGGAGTGGGTAAAAAAGTTTTAGACCAAAACAAACAAACCAACCAACCCAAAAAACAAAATCAGTAGCCTTAAATAAAAAGTTAACATTCTCAACCTTTAAAAAAAGGTATTCATCCAATCACATTGTTAAACAAATGAACCAGGAAGTTACAGACTAGGAGGAGATTTTAAACAAAGGATTCGACTAAGACTGCTATTTTGGTATATGAAGAATTTGACAACTCCGTAACTCTCTCTTTGATTTATTTATTCTGTCAGTTGTTTATTTTTGAGATGTTGGTATTTTTACTTCTCTATATTACTTAATATGTTTTTAAGGATTTTCCCTGATTTTACTAATACCTCTGCCTATGGAATTGTTTGTGGGCATGACCTTCCAAATGACTGTCTTCAATTGTTTCCATTTTGCTATTTGTCCTCATTTATTTTTTTTAATTTCAACTATCACAATCATCAACTATATACATATATATATATGTAGTTGAACTTTGTATATGTATATACACATATATATGTTGTTATATCCCTTTGTTACTTCTAATACACATATATTAATCCATAATTTCTAATTTCTATTTTAAATGACCAATATCCTCCTTTGAATTGCTGCTTATGCTGCCCAATTTTATTTCTTAATTTTTTGTTCCATGATTTCTAATTTATGCCACAAAGATTGGTCAGATGGATAACTTCTCTCTGTAACAGCAAATGCACTTCAAGTTATTTGAAAAACTTATACTTTCTTTAGTCTGCAAATCTGTTTCCATTCTAGATATCCCTGAATTTTTCTGGCAGCAGGTACTGAAGACTGTGCTAAACCCTAGGTCCTGGCTTATGCTCGTTTTGTTCAATGGAAATGGGTGGGTGGATATGACATAGCTTTGGAGAAATCTCCGCAGACACACTGGTTACATACGGAGTACTTACTCTCTTTGCTAATCATTGACCAATTGACCATGTTTCCCATACTTGTGTTTGTTCAATCAATTTTTTTTTTTTAATTTTTGGTTAGGAGTGTAATTGTTTCTATTCTATTCAGTGATTCTCCATCCTTGATATTTATTAAATTCACCTGTATATATATTTAAGAAGTCAATGCTTGATCAGGTAAACCCCAAATCTCTGGGGATAGTCTGTTAGCATCAGTCAATTTAAACTATTTACACTGCAGGACTGTTTCCTTTTTCTATGCTCACTCCACAGGAAATACACATACTATTCTATGAAAAAAACAAAACAAATCACTTTTTTCGCTCTCTGATTTATTAACAATATCAACAGTGAAAATAAGATAATTTAAAAGGGCAATGCCAATCTGGTTCTTTTTGTTTTGTAGGTGAGCTAGAATCTTGTTTTGAAACCTAGAGTTTTCTATATGATATTTTAACTGTAGGTATTCCATGCCTGAGTGTATTGGTGTACATGCATATGCCCATTTTCTTCAATCTTCCCATAAACATAGGACCTTTTTCTTCAATTCTTTGTGGATCTTAAGCAAGAGTTTACCAGACATACATGTTTAATTAGGCTGGTTTGAAATTAATGAGCAAGCCAAAAGAAAAGGGAAAATGTAATGTCCATGTAGACATATGCTAGTGTGCTCAAGCTTTCTTGCCTTAAGGTTACCTAGAAAAGAATGAACAAAAGGAGAGAACTCAAAATGCTGTCAGCATTTACAATGTTTAATGTTACCTGTCTAGATATTTTAAAATATTAACCTACTAAATAACCTAAAGAAACTTTCATTTAAAAGCTACGGGCTATTCAAATGGATATTTAAAAATATCTTTAAATTTTCGGCTTTATGAAAAATATGAGTGGCTGCTGTCAGATACATGAAGATAAGAACATGGGGGGTGGGAAAGCGTGTTGACAAAGGATATAAGCAAACATGAATAGTTTGAAACAGACTTTACTTCACTCCTTGATTAATTTATCATAGAAGTAAGAGAACCATGACCCCAATAAGACTGTTAATTATAATCATATATTAACTTATTTCATCATACATCCTTTATGTATTCCTTAATTAATTGATTTCTCTCAGTTGAAGAGTATTTCTAATTAGGCAAAAAATAGCATAGGGCCAGGTATTTGTGGGTACAATCTGAGAGCTCTTTTAGATAGTTATCAGCTAAAAATGTTTTCTTAAAAAAGCCTCACAATAATACTGTGAGTTAGGTACTGTAGTCTCTATTTTACAAATGAGAAAATAAAAATTCAGTAATGTTAATTTTTTTTTTTTAGATTCGTACTGCTAATGGGTTCCCAAGATAACCTTTATAATTCTAAAGATTTAGGGTATTCTTTTTGTTGTTGTTAAATTTATTGTGGTGCCATTGGTTAGTAAAAATTACATAGGTTCCAAGTGTACAATTCTACAGTACGTTATCTTTGTGTTGCGTTATGTGTTCATCAATAAGCCACACAGGAAAAAAACCAAGAACCATACGATTTCACTCACTTGTGCAACACAAAGCTGAAAGCAACAAAGAAGCAAAAACTCATGGACACAATCAATAGTTTAGTGGTTATCTGAGGGTATGGGGGAGATGGGTGGGAGAGAAGGCACAGGGTATTCTTTTACATATGACCAAAGAGGTCTGCTAAGGACATAGATTTTGGTAGCTTAGTGCAAATAGTCTTACTTTTGAACCAAAAAAGAGAGATAAATGCCATCAAATGTATCAAGATAAAGAAACTTTGTGAGAAGGAACTAATAGTCACCTGGAAAAGGTGTTCCATCAAATTTATCTACATGAGTGTATCATCTGAATAAATATATATATTTCATCTAGAGTTATATACACATTGTATTTGTTCGTTGATCCTATTGAAGAGTCATCACTATCACAATAGATAGAAGAGTAGTAATTTTTGTCAATTGTTGAAATGTTGAAGTGGAGTGACTCGGTATATGTTCAACATTAGCATAATGCAGGGCTGAAGTTCTGTCTGAAATCATGATAGAATTGAGAAATATAAAGCAGGTGGTTGAGTATGTATGAAATTATTATTTGAGAATATTTTTTAAAATTTTGATTTGCATTTTCCCACTTTTTGGCTATTACAAATGAAGCTGCTATGAATATTCATGTAAAACCCTTTGTAAGGATATATATGCAAAATCCCTGGAGGCATTGAGGGCGGTTATAGGGCCTACCCTGTTTGCTTCTCTTCTCTCAGGAATCTTTGTAATTCACCTCTTAGTACCTAGATCTTGAAAATCATTTTGTATTTTGTTGTTTATCAAATGAAATGGTAAATCTGGTCTTTTTTACTCCATGTTTTTCTAAATTAAAGTCCGCAAATGTTTTTTTTTCTGTATTTCAAATGATTTATATTTTAAAGATGCAGATGGCAGAAGCATTACTGATTTTCACTGAGCTTTTCCTACTGGCGTTTGCATAACTCTAACAGCATCACATCCTACCACCACTATCTCAGTTGTTAATAGAATAGAGTCTGCCAGCCTATGACTCAGAAGGCTGTGTGTTTGCATTCTAGCCGGAACCTGCTGCTACAGCGTGCTCTCCTCTGTGTCTCACTGAAAGCTGACAGCCTTCTTCATCACGTGGTAATGGGGTTGGAGCAATATTCCCAGGTATGTGATAAGTTGCTGCTACTGATGTGGGCCAAACAAAGCAGCCATCCCCCCACTTCACTGAAGACTTATTTTCCTGGTTCTTTAGCTTTGATTCACCTTCTTCCTAGCCCAAAGTCTTAATCGTTTTCTTGATCAATTTTCTCTGGTTCCTCACCCCCAGCAACAGACTGTCCCTCGTGGATAATTACTCTGAAACTTGTAACTCATGTCTCCAGCTTGCTGATTACAATACTACAGGCAAGCATCCCTTCCAGGCCTTTCTGGACCTAGACAGAATGACCAGCCAGGCCAGAAGTCAACAGGCCGCAGGCTCAACGGACTTTACATCACAGCGACAAGGGCTTTGAGACCTTTTTCCTTGAGTCAATGCTTTCTAAACTATTGAATTAATTTCTCCTCCTCTAGGGACCATCGGGATACAAGTGATACTCCAACAAGGCTTCCAGCCCACCCCCAAAGAAGTCAATATGGTAGATCATGAGATCCCTTCCCCTTTTAGATCAGATAGGGTGAGAACTCCATGGATCCCTAATAGGTAGGGACAATGACCATCCTCAGCAGGAAGCAGATACAGAACATGAGACCTCCAGTTCCTGAGCTTCCCATGGAGATTTGTGGGGATCACATCTCTCAAGAGAATGTGAGGAAGGCAGATAGAATAGGGGGATCTGGGGACCCCTCCCATGAGACTGCCCGGTTGGAATATTTACCACCTTGATGCCACCCTTTCACTAGTAATCCCTGCCCCAGGCTAGGCAGCCACAGGAGGAAGTTCCAGGCAAATACAGGGAAGTCAGAGGGCACAAGAAGCCCACCAGTTTGGGCCCATTCCTAACACCTGTGCAGTGAGAACTACAACGACCTTCATCTCACCTGGGCCTCATTATACCATCATTGTAATGTCATACGTATGCCTGGAAGTTCATTAATATCATTACAACAGACTGAACTCTGGGAAAGAAGGCATTATGTAATAGGCCCCATGTCAATCATACTTGTCAATCAAGAAATTTCATGCTCTGAGGTGTCTCCCCTGAAGACATGGAAGAAAATAGAAGTACCAAAGCCTCATTAATTGGGGCTCTTGAGCCATTTTCCTGCTTGAACCCAGTTCTACATCTTTGGAGTGTACTTTCTCTTCAATAAACTGTCTCTTTGTTTCACCTCTATAATTTTGTGTGTGTCTCGTTCAATTCTTTGCTTGAGATACCAAGAACCTGGACATCCACACTGACGAAGACACCCCACTTTCTGGTAACACTACTATCTGAAGGTAGATCTAGCAAGAATTTCCCTTTCTTTTTAATGGAAGGAAATTCGAGATGCAACGATATGGCTTTTATTTGGAGGAAACTTTTCAGCATTCCCAAATCATTGATCTCTTAAAACTTGATTGACCTGAAGCACATATATCTCACTAATACATTTATTACATATAATTATTTGCTTCAAATATCACAGATAATCAAAGTGCTGGACAACTATGTTACTTTGTGGACATATAGTTCAGTTCCATTTGAACCAAATTTCTACAAAGGTGAGAGAGTTAATGTAGTTTCCAGGTAATGTTATAAACGTATAAGGGCAGTTTGGAAAAAATGCATCCCTAAATGCCTCTATTTTTCATAGTATATGGCTGGATACTTTCTGGACGGTCCTTGTATATTGCTGTTGATCTCACATGAATTTGAACTGCTTTTGACTACTTTTTCTCATTGGAAGGAAAAAAATGAAAGACCGTACACAATATATCTTAATCTATTACCTGACAGAGGAGATTCAATTAGGACTTCAACTTGGTTGAGTTTGTGTAGTACCTTGTCATCTTCCAGACTCATCTGATTTGCAGGGGCTAGAAGGAGTGAATCAAATGGGATCCACCAAAATGAAGTCAGGTGGGTCTTTAAGGTTAGTGATGTACTGAACCATTTCTCCTGAAGCCTTGTCCACTGCATTAGCTCTTTACTCACAGTCCAAGAAAATCACATGGTGGTTCTGGCAACCATAAAGAGTGTCTATTGCAATTATGTACAGGGAGGCCAGGAAAATGATCACTGATGGTTTTCGTAGATTTACTGAACTCACCATAAGCCAGACCAGACACCATTCTCTATTTGTTACTAGAGCAATAGAATCATTATGTTGCCTGTTTGTGGTGGGCAGAATAAAACACCCTAAAGATGTCCATGTCCTAATCACCAGAACCTGTATCTTATGCCATACGGTAATAGGGAATTAAGGTGGCAGATGAAATTCAGTTTGCTAATCAGCTGATTTGGAGGTGAGGCAATAATCCTGGATTACCTGGGTGGGCCCAATGTAATTATAAGAATTCTTAAAAGTGGAATAGAAAGAGAGTCAGTAAGAGAAGGTAATGTGACAACATTATGGAATTCAGGTCAGAGAAATAGGATATGTGAATTCAGCTACGAGTTACTGGCTTTGAAGATGAAAGAAGAGGGTCATGATCCAAGGAATGTGGGGGACCTCTAGAAGATGGAAAGACAAAGAAATGGATTCTACCCTAATGCCTTCAAAAAAGAACACAGCCCTGGCAATAACCTCGATGTTAGCCTATTGAGATCTTCTTCAGACTTCTGACCTCTAGATATGTAAGATAATAGTTTTGCTTTAAGCACCAAGATTGCAATAATTCATTACAGCAGCCATAGCAAACTAATACACCTCTTTATTGGGAGACCATGGTATTTCATTTCCTGTGTAGTAATGTCAATTTTAATTCTCTATTCACAGTCCTTAAAATTTACTTACTCTTTTTCTGGTTTATAGATTCTCTTATAAGGCTGTATTTACTTTTAGGAAAGAATAAATTGGATCATTACCATAATCATTTGCTATGGCATGGTTGAATCCTTTCTCCTGAGGAGTTGGACACTCCTTTAGTCACTGAGTCCTGAGTCTGAAAGCTGCCACAAATAAAAAATCTAAATAACCTGACAAGTTATTGTGATTGTTTTTAACTGGATCAGCTGCATGCAACCTCTTGACTCTCCACCCTGATTTCTTCTTATAGATATGAGCATTTCTTTTATTGAGTACACATCACTCTTGCCCTAGAGTTGCTGTGTATATTTTCTCACTGTCCTTAAACCTCTTTTCACGTCTTTACACCCTTGGATGCCAATCAGATGCTGATACTTATTAAAGTAATTTTGCTCATCTTAACTACTGATGAGTTTTCACCACCTCCTGATCTCTATGATTTCAGAGATCTATTTTCTCATTGCTACCAGGCAATCCAAGTCTGCACCAGCATTTCATCTGTTTTGCCTTCATTCACAGAGGAGAGCCACTAATGAGCTTTCCAGTGACATTGGGGCTCATCTCAGTTGCATTTTATTAATCATTATGGTAAATGTGTTGTCCACCAGGCCCCAGAATGGAGCCAGTGTGCTGATGAATTTCCTGGTCTTAAACAGCATTCCTCTTTCTTCTGAACACTTCTTTCACTCTCTACCACGGTAGTTGTGACATTTCTGTTTCACTTAGTATGGGCCATCACTTGTTTCAAGCATTCAAAAGTCATCTTGCAGCATATTTGCCCTGGCTCCTGAAATCTTGTCATACTAGTAAGTTCTGTATCATGGGGAAGTGCTTTTATATTGCTAAACTCTCTTCTTTATCCAACTTTACAATCTGCTGTCTCCCCTTGTTCTGGCCACCTCGGAATCCAGTCCCATGCATTCTCAGACATGACTTATCAATGTTGATGAGGTCTTGTGGCACCATTACGGTATAGGTATTTTCTTGTTAGCTGGTCCAACATTCCCACAATAGGGTTCTGCTGTGATTTTACCCTAGTTAATAGTCTGGTGATCAGCAGTGGAGGTGAAAGCAAAGGGGACACATTGTCTTATAATGCAAAAGTTTCTGCATTATCTTCCAACAAAAAGGGAGCCCTTTACTTTTATAAGGAGTGAACCATATTTATTTACAAGGAGTGGACCCTGTAGCTCCAGAGGGTACAGGAAACCCAAGGGCTCAATAATTTCAACTGCACAACTTAGTAGTTTCCAACCCAAATTTCAGAATCACACTTCATATTAGGACCCTAACATTTTCATAATCAAACCAGTTGTTTTGGTAATCCAATCTTCTTCTCAGCTCTCTTAATCTTATATTTTGGCCCTGGACCTGATCCTCACCTTTTTACTACCCTGTAAATATAGGAGATTTTTCTTTTTTTTCAACTGCAAAGAAAGCCTGCTGTCTCTCAGATTTCGATTAATCCCCCTAATCTTTGTCTCCTTCCATTGTCTTTCATTGTTTTTCTTCAATGCCTTGACAACTTGGGTCTAGAGCCACCTGATTCTTTAGTTTTTGAAAATGACACTTCTCACAATTGTTCAAACAGCTGACATATCACACTCATCAGGTATTCTTTTTCACTTCACTCAATGCAATTTACAAATAGCAGTTGTCCGACCCCAGCATGACAGGAGCTAATAGTGTTTGTCATACCTTCAACTGCTGAGTAGAGCCTTACCTCCAGTGGGCTTGGAGGTGCCCCATTTCCAGTCACATTTTAGGGTCTTCTTCCTAGGACCCCTCTTGGTTTGGCCTCTTAGGTTTGGTTCCCTTCGGAGACAGATTCTGAGGTATATATCTGCATGCACATTCCGTGAATTTGATGCTATCTGAGCTAGCACCTGTAAGAAAATGAAGTAATATTGGGACACAGATGAGGCAAAGAGAAGCTTGATTGACACAATTAAAACATAAACTTCAGTTGCTAACACAAAGAACTTCGAGCTTTGTCTTGGAGGTCTCCAAATTTAGTCACTGTGATGGTCCTACATGATCAATCCCGTATCAATCAGTCATTGACGTGGGCTGTCTTGAGGAGATTTTGTAACCTTGGGTAAGGGAGCTCTCTTGGGTGTGGAAATAGAAGCGACAGTTGAGTCTGTGATGTCAGCAGCCAACAACTCTGACAGCCACTCCGTGAGTGTTTCCATCTTGGAAACAGAGAGATCTGAAATATGCCTGTAGCACCCACTATAGGTTTAAAGAGTGCTCCTCCCATATTCCCATAGCAGATTGCAAAATTTGTATTTATTGTCAACTTACTATACTATTCAGTTCCTGAGACTAATAATTGATATGCTGGTGCTATTCAACAATATCTTTTATGTCTGCTAAGTCAGTTTGAGAAATTTAAATTGCTATTAAAGAATATCTGCGGTTTGGCCTCATTCTACATTCTTATCCCTGTCATTCAGTATTACTCTTATAATAATCATTACTCTCCAGCCAAATTGAGCTACATCCAAGTTTCTCATCACTGTCCCCATTTTTCTGTTTCTACTACAGTTTTCTCTCTGAAGTGATCTAATTTTTTTTCTTTTTTGTATTATAAATGGAGACATCTAGCTGTGCCTTACAGCTGAGGGACTGACAATGGATCTTTTTTCTGAACAATACAAACTTGAATTATTAAATCACTGAGGTGATGAGTTATAAGAGTGAAATAAATCAAAGCAAGCACAATATTTTTGAAACGAAAACAATTGATCATAATTAACTGGGAGATGCAGAGCATTTTAGTGCCAAATTCTATCCAATAGGAAGGAAGATAATAGATTAAACTGTGCAAAATGCACTTGGGTAGCCGGTTTGTTTTCTTAGTTGTGTAAATAATAGAGGTAGCATGGGCTTGTGTCATTTGGATAGTTAATTAAATCTGTAAGAGAGCATTAGTGACCATATATAGTATTGTGACGATAATATAACACCCACTGAATGTTTTAACAGAATGAATTTTATAAAGGAATTCATAACACCACAAGTGGGGAGATGGAAGCACACAAAGAAAACACTGAGATAAACTAGAAATAACTGTACAGAGCAACTTCTATTGCCAAGACTGAGGAAATAAAGGGAGGGTTCTGGTATTATCAGAATCAGGAGGCCCAGCAGAGTTTCCTCATGGAGGTTGGATTCAGACCTCTCAGAAAGCAGAAAATTTGACTCGATGCCATTTACTCTTGTGGGACATACTGAGGCTCAAGTCAGAAGTCATTCCTGCCTTCCAATGTCCCTCTCTGCCATCGGTTAGCAAGGACTAGCCAAGAGTCTGCTAGTTAAGAGAGCTGTAATTTGCAAAGTCATAGCCCTGGCATCACAAATCAGGGTGTGAAAGGGATAGATTTAAAGCAGAGAGAAACTAACTTAGAATCAGCCCAATATTACATGAGGTCAGATGTGGTACAGGGTATACTCATGCTCTGTAATATTCAAGGCATATTTCAAATGCACATCATCATTAATTTTGGCATGCTACTGAATTGTGAGCATCGTGCATAAAACAGTTTGAGCTTATGTTCTCTTGTTAAGAGTTATTCTCTTACATTCCACTTCATGTCAGTCTTCCCTAACAACTTTCAGGATAAATCATTTTATTAATACATTTGTTACAAAAAAATTATGGCTTCATGGTTTCTAAGAGGTTAATTTACTTCAGTGTCTATACTCCCTTTTCAATGTATAGATGTCTATTATGAGTGCATTTACTGTATTCTTGTCATCAGCTCCAGTCTTTGCCTACTACTAATTTGTAAAACACATTTTTGACCATTTGAGCATAATTAATCCCTATTATATATTATTCTTCAACCTATGCTAAATATAAGATTTGTATGAATACACATATGTCTTATTTTACAAAAAACATATTTGTCCATAGAGTAACATTCTAAATAGGGTAGATATTTATGGAGAAAATAATTCCACATCCACATTTTTAAAATTTTCATCACGTATTCCACAGATATATCATTTTATTGATAAAAAGTTCACAACCATGTACAATAATCAAATGCATTTCATGAAATTTATCAATTATTGGTAGAGATTATGGTGTTTGGAAAGGAGTAATCTCCTTCAGAAATATTTTCTAAATTAAACAATGTAAAGAAATTTCTATTCTCAGAATTTTCTTTTTTGAGTTACTAGACTTTTTTCTCAACACATACTACGTTCTCTAATATCACCTTCCCGTACATTCTTTATTTTCACTTGAATAATGTCTGTCAACTAAGGAAATTAATGAAGACTTTTCAAATAAGAATAAATGAAAGTTATTTACTCAGACCTTGTCATAGCCAGGGATTTAGCCACCATCACTGGTATGTGACAGAAGCTCAAAAGCAGACAGAGGATTAGGAGAGCTTCTAGATGGGAAGAAAAGGAAGAGCATCAGATATGTCATGATTGACAGTTGTTGGCATGGAGACATTGGAGGAGGGCTTACTAGAAGAGAGGCATCCTACGTGATTGGTTAGGGGAGCATATTTGACTTCCTTTGGTTAGGTTCTAAATTGGAAGCAGGAACAAAACCGAAGGAAGAGGGCAGTTCAAACCCTGGCTGTTGTACTGACTGCTGAAGAGCTGTGGATCAGAGTTTCATTTTTACAACTGGTCAGGCCATTATCCATTTGTGTTTTTAGGCTCTCACATTCCAGCACTTTAGGAAAAATGGAAGCATACTCTCTGAACAAATTGAAACAATCTCATGGGATATTGGTAACCAAGAATAAATGTCAAATTGGAATTAGAAATTGGAATTAGAAAACCCCGCTCTTTGGTAGTTTATTTTGAAGAATGATCTATCAGACTCGTTAACCTGAGGACTGGAGAATAAATTTTCGCATTAACTATAATGAATTTATGAAAGCAGCATGTCCTTTGTTTAAAAATAAAACAAAACAAAGAAACTAAAAACAGAAAAAAGGTGGGTGCTAGAAATAACAGGAAAACCAGTAGTAAGAAATAGAAAAACCAATATGAATGAAAAGAAAAAAAATTACATTTAAAGAAATATGTAACAGAAAATTCAGGAAACAGAAATAACAAAAGCAACAAAACCACTGAAAGCTTCTAATTATTACACTCAGAGGGATTACAATGATATTTTTACCCTTAATTGTGAAATAAGAGGATGTGAAAAACTCAGAGATTAAAAATGTAATTGAAATGCTGTTACCTGTATTATTTTAATTAAGGCTTGAATGGTACTTAGGAAATCTTGAAATATATACAATATGTGTAATTATTAAATTTTTCTATGAGAAACAGCATGAGCTTTGGATCCAGACTTTGTAAACACCCACATAATAGGTTGCCTTACAAGTGCAGAAGAGGAATCTAAAGAACTAGTCTAATAATTGCCATATATTATGAAATCACTATTAATTAGATATTATTATTGTTGAAGCCAAATATAAGGGGAAAGCCTTAATGTGAATATTTCACATTAGATCTTATTTTACTACCTCTTATCAAATTGAAATGACTAAACTAAATTAAAACATGGTTTTATATGTTACATTATGTTATACTTTTGCTAAGCATATGTAGACAAAGTAGTAGGAAATACCATACTCACTTATTGGAGAACAGGTCTTTTAATAGATAGACTTAGGGCCTATATTAGTTTAACGCATTTACTCTAATTCTAAATATTAGGCATTGAATGTTTTTCATTTATAATTAGGATTGAAAAGAAAAAGGCATTAATATTATACATAGAAAAATAGGTTAAATAATTTACCTATCCAATAATTAAGCATAATTAAATTTTATTAATTAGGCAGACATAGTGCATGAAGAAGTTTTAAAAATTAAAAAAAAGGAAGCAGATTCATAGCCACAGTTTATAATTTCATTTCACAGTGAATGTCTTTCAATGAAAGTTTTTTCATTAATTTACCTTATTCAGTATAACAAGAGCATATTATATTTAATAATTTTTTATTAGTACTTTTCTTCATGCCTCAAGAATGACATTAACAAATACAATGTTTATTGTGGAGCTAGTTTATTTGCCAGGCTAGATCATTAAAAGATCTAAACCCTGAGGGAAATGAGGAGAGAAGAGGATGTGTGGACAAAAATGAATGTGAAATTAATTCATTGTCTAAAAAATAATTGTTAAGAAACAGAATTTTAAGTACATAAGCATTTCAAATTAGCAGAATTTATTATTCCAAATTAAACAAAATTCTAATAAGTAATTATCTAAAAAAACTGATAAAAACATGTTTCCCATCCAAAAAGACAAAAATGTGTATATCTTAAACAATTAGCTACTGATTGTTCAATCTTAATTTCCTTTAAAGTTTAAGATATATTTTATCATCTACATCTTGAATAGCATTAGAATTATTTTCTTTTTATTTAAAGATATTCAAACATCTTTTATTTATGTGTATAAAGTTATTTACACTTTCGAACAGAAAACTAATTTTTAAGTGTGACTGAAACCATCCAAGTATACATCATGATTCGTTTTGCTTATCTTGCAATGCTTTTTAGGATGAAACTAATAAGTCATTGACATTACAATAGCAGTTAAATAATAAATCACATTTCTAATAATAAATCACACACATCTAATAGGTCTGTTTAGAGAGCATATCTCACAGATAGTATATTTATCAAATCACTGCTGTGAATGCTCTTTTCTTATATCCTTAAGTATATAAATTGTCTAAAACCTTTAATGAAAGCTTGTGCATATTGATATTACCATCATAACTTTTACCAGGACAGTATTCAACGCTAAGAAAAAATTGTGCTTAACATTTATGTCATATCAGGGATTTCTAATAGTGAAAGGTAACATGCATTCAACAAAGAGATTAGTAGATGTAATCCTTTGTGATTCCTAAGCAGAATCCCGGGTTTAGCAGCCTTAGGGAGACTTATAAATTGTGTTTGAGTTCAGCTCCTTCTGTGCCCTTGAAACTCCACCTTATTTACTGCCTGTAGCTTCTTCGGGCTGATAAGCCCTGTGCTCACGAGTAACCAGGGCCTGGGGATTGTAAGCCAGGCCTAAGGCGTTGTCTAGACTAATGAAAAAGGGTCCAGGACTCCGTTTTCTATTGATGTTATAATAGGTGGCAAGTGGACAATCTACATCCAACTGTGTGATGTAAAACCTATAATTAAGACCTCATAGTATTATAGTATTACGTGTGGCCTTGACATTTGGTAAAATTGGGAGGGCCTTGAATGACCAAGTGTAAGTTCCTCTCTCGGCTCTGCTCCTACAGATAAGACCCTGTTGCCAAACAATATTCCTTGTCAGGTGGACCAAGCATGGTGCCTGGTGCCTGTTTGTCCCTGAGTAGTGGGCTTTAGCCTCCTGCCAGAACATGTTATTATGCCAATCACAGCCTCCTATGGGATCCGGGAACAACACGAACTCTTGTTACTGCGAAGCCTGGTTCCCCTGGCTGTTCACCCTGTTTCTGAGTGCACATTCATGTGGCCTTGCGTGGAGCAATGTCCTCCTTCCCTAGGCTGTGGATGTATGAGGTTAATAAACTTCTGTTAATACCCTCTGTCCGGTGTCAGTGTGTGTGTTCAGCCATCCTCATAATCCTAGAGCAACAATCCCTCCCTCCCTAACGGGTGAACAGGAGATGATTAAAACACACTGATTCTGGAGGACATTCAACATGAATAAATACACCTGCCCCCGAAGGGGTCATGCAGCCCCATCCACGACAGAGCTCAGTGGAAGACCACTGATTTCCTTGGCTCCTGAGAAAAGATGGAGAAACTGAGACAGCTACTCCTGCAACTGTAAGAGTCCTAACCTCTGCAAAGGTGTTTTCTCCTGGTGCCTGTACTGGCAACTTGCTAACTAGAACCCTGCAGGCCACAGGCCACCTGCCTGGAGGGGTTCCTGCTGCTCGGAGCGTACCGACAAGGGAAGTGAGCGTCCTGTAGAGCTTAGGCCCCCGGAGCACGCACACTCGTGTGTGTTTCACGGGCAGCACGGGGAAGGGCGAGCAGGAGTGTGGACACGGGCTGCTCTTGGAGAAATACCAATGGACAAAAGACAGCTTCAATGGAAACAGCAATAACACTAATTTCATAAAAATCCATTTTAGTGCAGACAAAAATTTTCATACAACTAAAATGTAACATGGAAATGTTTGAATGGATGCATTAAAGAAAAAAAAAGATGGTCAATGTCAAGACCTGAATTGGTGACCTGGACAGTCAGCTAAAAGAAATACCTCAAAATTTGAAGCAAAAATGTACAGACTAGGAAATCCAAAGAGGAAAGAGAAGAACCCAGAAGTCCATTAACTAGGGCCACCAACTACCTCCACGGGAGCCATTTATGGAACATGAAGTCCACAGACTTGTGTCACGTGGTGCTCCCAAATCCAGCAACATGCTCATGTGACTAACAGGAGTTCAGAAAATGAAAGGAACAAAGGAACAGAGAGGTAAGATGATAAAATAAATAGTAGGAAATTACCCTGTATGAGGGCAGAATCAGCAAATTGAAAGGCTCATGGAGTGCCAGGAAGCTTGGTAAGAAAATATAGATCTAGGCATAGCAGCTACAGAATGCCAAGGACAAAGGAACAAAAAATGTTGCAAGTTTTCTGGCAGAACAATAAAAATATTACACACTTTACAGAGATTGGAGAGCTGACCTTCACTGTGCCGAACAGGTTAGTGGTCAAGAACTGTTCTGAATAACAGCCTTTTTGTACTCAGAAAGCTGACCAAAATCACTGTACTTACCGCCTGGGTCAGGGACAATGTGACAGGTAGCCTGCAGAGGTATCGACCTCGGCTTTCTCATTTGGGGCCGTTAGAACAGAGGCCAGCGCAGCGTTGAAAGAAGACTTTGAGTAGGACTGCTTTCTCACCAAGCCACAGCTGAGGCCATATGTTATTACATTATAAAACACATTTTTTATATATTAATCTTTTATTTCCCTGAGGGCAAAAACCAATTACATCAGGGTAAAATAAATATACAGAAGAAATATACACTTTTACTGAAGTGCGTTAGTGCAATGAGATTTGTGATTGTGTTGGTATCAAAAATAACAAAATTTTCAATCTATCTTGTGTTCACGAAAGTCTGCCCCGTCTCCGAGATTGTTCTGATGGGGCAGTTCGGGCAAGTGGTCAGTGTAAAGCAGGTGCTGTATGTAAAGGAAAGGGGAGCTCAGAAGTCGTGTCAGTGGGTGTCTGTCCCTCATTTTGAGAGAACATGAGACCACAACATTCGGAAAGTTTTAGAACAGATAGGAAAAATGAGCCGAGTTTTTTTTTCTTCAGTTACTGAATGTTCATTTCATAAAGCTAAATTTTATCTGTCTGTGTTTGTTTAATAAATTTAGCTTTTTGTCATTATCTTTTGCTGAGTACATAAATGGTTTTGAAATGTCCTAGATTGCTAGTATTGATACATTTGTGCCTTTTAAATGTTATAGTTATTAGTACAAAAACGGTTGAAAATTCCCTTCTGATATTTATTTTTGGCAATGCAAAATTTTTTGCTTGGAGAGTTTTCAAAGACAAAATAATGTTTAGCATCAGTTTTATTAACTGAGTTTTATTTTGGATATAAATATTTGCTTTCACATGTTTGGAGGATTCTTGAAACATGTTGGTTCAGCACAGTAAGGAGGCACAGTGAGAAAAATATGCAAAAACATGATTAATCTTATTAATATTCAACAAACAAAAACTTATAGACAGAGACAACAGTTTAGTGGTTACCAGAGGGTAAAGGGGGAAGGGTAGAAGAGGGTAAAGGGGGTCAAATATATTGTGAGAGAAGGAGAATTAACTTTGGGTGGTGAGCACACAATACAATATACTGATGATGTATTATAAAATTGTCCACATTAAGTCTATACAATCTATACAATTGTATTAACCAATGTCACTCCAATAATTCAATAAAATTAAATAAAAATTTAAAATGCAATATTATTTTTCATTCAATAGATTACCAAATACCATTTTAAATAGAAATATCAGACTTTAGTTACAATTTTAAAATGTGGATTGTCATATGTTACAGTTTGCAGTATAATTTGGGGTAACATTTCTGTATAGTTATTTAGTAACATATTTTCAAAACTTAAAGTACCAACTTGTGACTTAGATATTCTAATGTTATGAATTAATTCTTAGGAAATTCATCAATCAAATTAATGTTGAATTATAAACAAAAATTTCTACTGATTTTTAATGCCTCCAAAAGAAAAATACTTCAGATATCCAATAATAAGTTATTAATAACATATTATACTATATTCAGTCATGCAAAAAATTCAGTAATAAAAATGATGATTTTAAGTTTGTTCGATTTTATATTTATTGACAGAGAAAGATGGGAATTCTTTAGTATTACATATAAATAATAATGATTTTTAGTATAAAATGCATGTATACACAATATAATCTCTTTACCATGTTTTTCAGTACTACTAAAATGATCAAAACATTAACATACTTATTTTATCTTTCAAAAATTTTATTTTTTCAGCTTTATTGAGGTATAATTGCAAATAAAAATTGAGTACATTTAAGGTGTGCAACATGCTAATTTGATGTACATATACATTATGGAATGATTACCACAGTCAAACTAATAAATATATCCATCATCTCACATACTTCCCCTGTGTGTGTGTGTGTGCATGTGTGTGTGTGATGAGAACACTTACGATCTACCCTCTTAGTAATTTCAAGTATACAGCGCAGCATTACTAATGATGGTCACTATGATGTATATTAGATCTCCAGGACATATTCACTTTATAACTAAAAGTGTTTATCTTTTGATAAGCATATATCCATTTTCTACAGTGGAATCCACCATTCTACTTTCTGTTTTAATGAGTTAGATCTTTTAAAATTCCACATATAAGGGATATTGTTTGTCCTTTTCTGTCTAGCTTTTCCCCCTTAGTATAATGTCCTTCAGATTTATCCATATTGTTGCAAATAGCAGGATTTCCTTCTTTTTTATGGCTGCATAATTACATATATACATAATATATGTATAACATTACACACACACACACACACACACACACACACACCCCACATTTTCTTCAAGCATTTATCTGTCAACAAACATTTAGTACATATCTATTTTACATTTAGACCCCAAACCAATGCATGAGTTAACTTTTAATTGCCATTGAGCTATGTAGAATAGAGATAATGTGCTCAGTTTCATGGCTTAATCAATTTAGACCTTTCCGCCCACTGGGAATATCAAAGGAATGGATTAATTGAATTACTCTTTTACTGTGATTAATGCTATTTTTTAATGTAAAACTTCTAGATGTTAGTTGTGATGCCTATTCAGAGCCATAAATAAAGGAACAGAGACACTGCAGGGCAGACTGTGCAATGTTACTAGTTGCCACATAAAACAGACCTCATCAACACATTTCTTCCCTATTAACCTTCAGGAGTAGACCAATTTAATTTAAATTGATGGAGTGGTTCAAGAACATTTAAACTTATGAGTAAGAGCAGAAAATGATGACAGAGAATTTTGTGGCTTTAAGTAAATTTGCTTCCATACTCAGTGATTTATTGGCCAAAACTTAAAACAAGTTAAAACAAAATAAAGAACAAACAAAATCCAATGATTATTTAAAATATCCTGCCAGTAATCTGAAAGAAATCGCTACAAATGCTTGGAAATGAAATCATAGTAGCAATATGTGGGTCACCTAACCTTGATCTGTTCTCAAGCAAAATTCTAGTATGCCAAGCAGGACAATTCAAATGTACTAGTTACTCTTTCATCCTTAACCAGATATCTAAATTTGATCCAAACACCAATTGCAGTTTTTAATATCATTGTCTATAAATGTAAAGTTAAATTTGTTTTTTTTCCCTTAATGTTAATGTGATGGAGAAAATTAAATAATTCAACACAACAAAAAGTGGAATGGAATGGAAAAGAATAGAATGGAATGGGATGGAATGAAATAGAATGGAATAATAGAATAGAATAGAATAGAATAGATTTGGGTTTTGAATCAGGTTTAATTCTTCCTCAGTCACTTACTAAATAAATGGTTCTTAAATTAACTGCTTAACCTTATTGTATGTATTGTGTGTATGGATGTATGTATTTATTTTTAATGTACTCACAGTGGTGTAGAAATTAGAGAAAATATTTAAAGTACTTATAGAGCACACAGCTAGGAGTCTGGCAGTCACCTTACAGTAGGTAGGTAAGAACACGACACACATTCTCTATTCTTTGCTTTGTGCATTCCAACCTTCAAGCATTTTATTATTGAAAAAAACATGGAAAGCATATCTAATTCAGTTAATGAATACACTGAAGGAGGAGCTAAAATATTGTTTGCCAGAATCAAAACACAATTATTGGCAAAGCAAGAGGATAGTCTCCACTAATTAGATTTAAAATGCGGAGAAATGTAAGCCCTGGTTTTACATTCAAAGACTCCATTTCACAGAGCTAGGTTAAGAAATACTGATTTCACAGTAAATCCTGATGAAAATATCTCTTGGTGTTAATTGTCTGCTTGTTTGATATCATCTGCTTTTACCAAAAGAAGTACATGCTTGTTAAAAATCAAGAATAACTTTGGGCTTTATTAATACAACTATTGAATTATAGAGAGGTGACAGTCTGTATTCAAAACTCACCTGTAATATTCATGCTAAATTCGAATTGTTATAGTGACTATGGACGGGTGAAGGGAACCATTTAAAACGCTCTTGTCTACAGTCTGTTCTCATGCTTTCCTGTAGTCTGCAAACAACCTAATCCAGTCTCCAAAAGCTGGCACTCAGATTTTCCTTAAATTTTCTACTTGCTCAGATGTTTTACACCATTGATTCCCAAGCTGTGGTACATGTACCCGCTGGGGATAGGCGTTGGGCTCTTTAGGGGTATGCAAAAAATAATCAGTAATGGCAAAAAAACAAAAAAAAAAACAAAAAAAAACCCCCAACAGGCAAAGTAAAAAAAAAATCACAAAATGTTATTTATGGAACAATAAATGTTAAGTTTGAATCACTGTTAATGAAGACACTTCAAAATTAAATCACTTTAGCAAATTATGATTGGTGAGGGTGTGGCTATTAACCCTTCCCCAAACCTCTCTTCTACCAATCATTATGCTCAGTTTTAGAATAATCCATTTCTAGAACTTCCCCAAATATCCATAGCCAGACTGATCAGTTTAGTTATGGACTGAGTAAATGTGTTGTCTTTAATCCTGATTCTTCTCAAATAGCTTTTTAATTTAATGTTTAACATAATTTCAGTTCTTATTGTCAGTGATTTTTAAGCATGTCAGCTATGGATCAGTGGTTGAAAAAGTAATGGTTAAAAAATCAAATCTTGATGTGGATTATAACCCGAGTCCAACGATCTCAGTAACAATGTTTCAATTGGCTAATGGTCTGCATAACAATTATTAAAGACTTTTCAGATAACACAAATAGATATTATTATTATTAATAAATTAAAATTTTGTTAAGTACTTGATCATCATTATCAATATTTAGCTATGTCACAAATATTGTAAAATTAAATCTGTCGTTTGTACTTTTAGTATAATAATTTTTCTTTCCTGACTTATTAGCTCATTCCCACTATTTTATAATACATTAAGATAGGCACTGAACAAAAATGTCAGTATTTAAAAACAGCTGTTTTAAAAACAAGGGGTACCATTTATAGAAATGGGTTTAAAAGGGGTACACAAGTGGAAAAGGCTGAGAACCACTGCTCTGCCCTCTTCTCCATGCAGCACCTCTGAACCCAGTGCCGTGCCAGCCTCACCTCCAGCACTCACGCTGGCCACGCACAGCACTGCCTCCTCCATTCAGCTCAGAAGCCGGTGTAAGAATGAACAGTTCCAAGGAAAAGTCAAGGTTAAGAGCACAGCACACTCTAAGACTGACATTTCCAACCTAGCAGCATAAAAATGATGGTGTACACTAGACAGTTCTATGAATTTTTCAGAAGTTATATGACTTTCAGAGACCTTGGGGTGAAGGTCCTTTTGAGGTCTCTTTTCGCTAAAAAAAAATTATCAAGGTCAAATCCAATAAAAGTAAGTAGGTCAATCTAATAACCTTCAGTGTGAATGGGTAATGATTTTAAGATCAATTCCAGTTTTAACTGATAACAAAATTCAAGCAAATTTATTGAGCCTGTGCTATTTAAAAACCTGACGGGATACACAATTCTTTGATTTATTGAGCACAATTTGTGTGCCAGAGACTTAAGATGCACTAACAAGAAAAATGAACAAAAATGTCTGCTCTTACAAAGTTTACATTCTAGTGGGAGAAGCCCAACAATAAAAATAAATTGATGAGGATCATTTTTCAAAGTGTGTTAGTGGAACCAGGTCAAGGACAAAAGGTATGAAGCTGTGATTCTAATAAATATGTAAATTATATATTAGTTTAAAAGTGATCAGGCTATGAAATAAACAAACACAATGGTGCAAGAGATCTCATAGGTGCTGGGGGTGTGATGGGAAGAGAGCAAGAAACACACTACCAAGAGTTTGAAGATGTTTTACTCTATGCCCAAATTTAAGATTTTGACTTTCAAATGAAATAAGCCATACAGATCGTGAAATCACAGATAAAAGATTTTCAATAACCAGCAGGTTTTATCTTAAAGGGCAAAGTCTATATATAAATTAATGTGCACTAAGTAAAAAAAGAAGTTTATTTTTGAAAGATTTGCAATTTTTTTTATTAACTAAAAAAGGTTAGTATCTTGGAAAGATGTGCTAGAAAGAAGCTGGTTGACTTCTGCATATGGTATCCTATTAATATATATCCGGATCAAAATCTATTTCAGATGATTCTGCAACACTCTCTAAAATCTAAATCCTTCCTAAGATATATTTATATTACACCCTAAAATCCAAACAAAACTAAATGTCTCCAGAGCTCTGCTCCTTAAACTATACTTGGAAATTGGCTTCCAGTCTCCAGAATTTTGGAATAAGGATCATCCTGAGAGTACAGAAAAAAAGAAGAAAAAAATAAAAGACTGGTTTTGGTTGTTCCAGATAAATTAATGTCCACTAAGAAATTACTTGACATTTTATATACATGAATTTATATGCAGTTAGAGTAGATGCCATGATTCTATATGTCTCCATACAATGTGGACACATTTTGGTTAACATTATGTGACATTTTTTAACTGCATGATTGATTATACCATGTAATTTGTTAAATTCTATGTTAAATCATAAAGATTTTCAATTTTCTAAGGGCTGCACATTTGTTTCAACAAAAAATAATTGAAATGTATTTTGTCCTTATATTCGAATATCTTAACCAGGGGGAAACTTTGAAATATAAAATTACGTGGAGTATTTTATGAGAGATATAATTAAAAAAAAATCTGCCATCTCAGTAAACTCTCCACAAATGCAGAAAGAAAAGAAAACAGCTTATTATTAAATAGGTTTAAAACAGGATGTGATGTGAAATCACAGGTAATCTGCTAAAGAGATTGCAAAATCAGAAAGAAACCTTACACTTTGCATAACTAAACCAATATGAGGAGGAACCTCCCCAAACCAGAATCAGTTTCTGGAGAGCAGGCCCCGTGTAGTACAGGCTTCCTCACCAGGTGAGCGTTCTAGGAGCCCATCTGCATCAGCGTATCAGCTGGTGGTGTTGGGAGAGAACGTGTTCAGCTTCAGTGGATTTTTTTGGAGACTCTTTCAACATGTTTGCGCATTTCATGATGGGCGAGTTACACGAACAACGTGCAGCGTGACAACGCACCTGCCCGCACCAGAGTGTTTGGCAGTTTTTGACCAAAAACAGCACGACCCCGGTGCCCGGCCCTCCCTATTCACCTGATCTTGTCCCACCCTGAGCAACCTTTCTGTTTGTTTGTTTGCTTTCCCAGATGAAAAACGCCCTCAAAGGGAAATGTTTTGCCGAAGTGGAAAAGGTGAAACAAAAAATAAGAGAAGCACTAAAAGGCATCAAAATCGATTGGTTCAAAAACAGGTTTGAGCGGTGGAAAAAAATGTCTGAACAGGTGTATTGCCTTAACAGGAGAGTATTTTGAAGGTGACTGAAGTTTAAACACGTAAGAATAAATACACAATTTTTATACATAAATTCCATTGTTTTTGGTCTCCTCCCCCTTGTTTATGTACATATTCTCAAGATAAATGATAACTAGTCCCCCAGGAAGAGGTCTAGACCATTTGTCACAAGTGGTGCATTCCAAACTCACCTAGTAGTTTGTGTTAGCTAATTGGCTTTTTCCAAAGAATAAAGTTCTCTTATCTTTATGTTGCAAAGTCACAATGAGACTTGGAGTGAGACACCCACTAAGTTAGGCTCCTAGCCTCCCACAGAAACAGGTTAATAGAGGCGCTATCATCCATGATGATGACATTTCAAAAATATGGCTCCCTGGTCCTTGAGGAAACATTCCTGGGTTATAAAACTGACAAGAGGTTCGCATAATTTTAAAAAAGGTTTACATACATTTCAGAGAAGCAGAAAAAGACTTTACAATGACAAGTTTTCCAAAGTAAATGTTTAGGGAAAATGGTGTCTTTTTCCCTTTTTTCCACAAGGAAGAATTCTTTTTGTTATCAGACATTATATTTACATTTATGGTGCCTATCTTTTTAGATTATTACATGATAATGAATATATCATTTTTATAAACATAAGATGTGAAATTTCATGCATCCTTATAATAATGAGCAAGTGTATTTCTTACTAACAGCTAATAAGGAGAGAAATTAATTGAAGAGACCTTGATTCTAATGAAAAGTATTAAAAATCATAGGAGATATTTATACTGAAGTAAATATTAGCAATTGCTTGTATAGGAATTGGAACTTAAAATAGCATCCAAGCAAGAACTTCAGTGTTTGGCCATCTTTAGTTTCTTTCTCTATAAATATCAAACAAAATAGTGGCATTGCAATGTCTTTTAAAACATTTATTGCAAAACCATAGTGAAAAGGAGTCAGATGGCATAGATAAGTTAATTGGAGAACTGAATTGTTTTCCAAAGAAATATGATAGTAGAGGATATTATGTGATAATTATTAGAGTTGTGCTTTGAAAAAAACCCCAATAATTTAGAAGGAGTCAAGGGACAACCTTAAACTGATTGGGATTTAGGTTTATAATGGGCAGTAAATATTTCCCAATGATTTCATGAAGTGTAATGGAGGTATCCTTTATAGAAATTGGACTCCCTATCTTCACATTCACTAGGCAAAACTGAAATTAAATTGACATACAAGCACTAAAGGGGGTATTTTTTCTTTGGATTTAAATTGGAAGCTGTTGTTCCTTTTCCTTGGACCTTCATGGGAAATACATATCTCATGGCAAACAATCTAATACATTACTTTGTCTGTCTCATCTTTTACTTTCCTATTTGAGAAGAAGGGACATTTTGAAAGCAGTATTTCATGAGCTCACTATGCTGAATATGGAATGAGTACGAAGCAATTCAATTACAAAAGGACCAACTGTATCACTACAGCAGCGAGATGGTGGACAGAAAACCATGTCACACAGGTTTTCGTGTAAATTCAGATGAATTTCAGATCAATTTTGGGACCTCACGTCATTTACATTTCAGTATCATAATTCTGAAAACAGTTAATCCTTACTCATATAGTATTTATAAAATTAGACAGATGCATGTAAATGTTGCAACCATTCCTGGCTTCCACCAAGTGCTGATGATGGCAGATCTGCTGCTACAATGTGAGCACCGGCATCATCTTTCAGCTTCAAATGATCCAGCAAATATGTTCGACTTGGCTAATTACCAGAAAAATGTTGTAGCATTAAAAAGTCTTGAGTGTGTAAGTACAAGGAAAGCTCAATATTCCCAACATATTTTTGAAAAATTTTAATAATCAATATTTCTTCAACTGTATAATAAATCACATGAGATCACCAAGAGAAAAATAAAGTAGTTTGAAGTAATCTCTACCACAGAAAAGATAACAAGAGAAACTTGAACATGGAAATAAAATAACAGTACAAAAATTAGATCAAGTGGGGAATAAAGTTAGCGTGAAAATGAATACCATTGGTGTTCGCAAGAGTAACATATTAGGCCTCAAGCAAAGAAAAAAAAGAAAGATAGAAAGATATATATTTAAAATGTCTTAATTTCCTTAAAATAGTAACAAGGGGAGTGGACTTTTTTTCCCTGAGATATAGAAGAAGTTTCTCATGTAGGTCTTTAAAATGGAAATTTGTTTTAGATAAAGGAAAAACATGTTATTGCCTCTGTTATCAAAAAGCCATTTCTTTTCTTAAAATGTTCTTCTTTGGAGTTAATACGCAATGCCAAAGCGAAAAGCAAAAATATCTGAGGAGCAAAAATAAAGTGACCAAGTAAGAAATGATACATATACATATACATACACTTTCTGTATGTGTGTGTATTATATTTTTGAATTTGAATTAATTTCATGTAGGCTAGAATCATATCTTTTGTTATTTAGTCAGATTGTCTTTGCTTTTGGAATGCTATTATAAGAAAAACTTATCAGAGTCATTACTTTTTATAAAGAATCTAGTTTGAGGAAAATACAGAAACACATATATTTAAGGACTAAATTCACTTATAACCTAGACGTGGATGCCTTTTGCAAATATACTTGTAACTTTTTTTGAAATTTTGCCTAATCTGAATGGAATGGGAACAATATAAATGCCTGCATAAGTTAGCAAAAAATTTAGGGGGAAAAACACTCTGAAAGTCTCTTAAAGTAAGAGGTATGCTCCTTTACTCAGAAAGTTTCAGAGGTAGTTCTTTTAGTTTATTTTTAGAATTATGACTGTAGAATTTCAGGAAAACTCACATTCAAATGCAGAAAAGAAAAAGAGCCTAACAGGGAGGTGTAAGTGACTCACTGATAGAAATAGCCTGGAGAAGAGTTACGTGAGTCATGCATAATGAACTTGAGTTAATAAAAAGGGCTAGCGGAAAAAATACATACTGAATTATATAAAGATAAAATGTCTACATCCTGATTATATTGTCAATCTATGCATTGAAATAACAAGAAGAATTAATGGTAATCATTTGGAAAAAGAGCATATTATAGAACGTTTTTCAGGTAGAAGAACAGCAATTACAGACGGTAATTGATGAATTTATAACACCTATACACACAAATAAACCATGTATAACACTTCTCAAAGATTAAGTTTTATTCTAAGACTCTCATTCTTGGACTTCGCTGATTTAATTAAACGATTTCCAAGTTTTCAGCTCCCGATCTGTAATTTTACTTTCATTCACAACTGAAGATTGAAATGGTAAATTTATAATTTAATACTATCTTAAATTATCTTTCAGTTTTGCTGCAATAGCTACAGTCTTTTCATCTTCAGTATGTTCTTCCAACCTATTTTGCTTTCTGTGCAGGAAAAATGGTCACAACACATTGTGTTTGAGCCCTATTCATTATTTCTTGACAATGAACACCATCTACCACATAATAGCGTCATTTGTTTCATTCACATGAGCATTTTACTAACCGTAAGTATTTAATGATAAAATCAAGTACTTTGAGGGTTCCATTGATCTTCTGATGCCGACTCATTTTCATGAACAATTCATATTACTTCTACTGACAAACTGGCCATGTCACAACTTACCCAGACTCTGCTGTTCTTTGGATATCGGTCAAGGAGTAGTTGTGTCACTTCGGAAGAATAAATAGAAGGTAATTTTCAAAGAGCTCAGGGATATCTTAAAACACTTTCGTCGTATTTTATCTTAAAGACTTCTCAAATTTGTTTTATAAAGTCGATAGTGAAATGTGAATATCTTGTAATATCTGGAATACAAATGAGCATCATAACTTTTGAAAGATAGGTTGTTTCAAATTTAAAGGATTAAAACTTGGGAAAGAGATTAAAATGATCCTGGCCTTAGGCAGCTCATTAATTCACTACAGATATTGTCTCATATGTCCTTCAAGAACACGTTTGAAACCTCCTAGCTTAAGATCTTCCTGTTAGTTTTTGAATAATTTGTCATTTGAGGAACATAAGCCCTATATTCTCATAACTGCAGTGCAATATTAGTCCCCAAACTGACTAGTATGAAAAAATGAAGGGTAAAACTGACGAGTGTTAAATTGCATGTTATTTGTTTAGCTAATTCAGTGGGAAAGAGATGGAAAGGAGGAAGCAACATATTTTAAAAGCAATTCTGTAACCATACATTTTATTTGTGTCTTCTCATTACCCGATATTGGCTCCAGGCTTGCCATAGTGCTAATGCCTAAATGCCTCCTATTAACACAGAGAGCCTTCAGATATTTGAATATCATGATTCCTTATACACTTTGTGGGAAGACATACATTAATAGAAATTGTATAATGAGTAGGCTATACAAAAATTTTAATTAATATTTAGAACACTTCAGCAGTCTTTAAATATGTATAAAATAATGACATATGAAATATCTGCTCATAATTAGTTTTAAAGTATAGGCCTGAATCAACCATTGTTCTCTAAATCTCAGATTTAGCTGTAGAATCTGACAGTCATCAAATAACATGTGATTAATATTTGCAAAATTGTCACATTGCATCTCACAATAAAATGTTTATTTAATGTATTTTGTCCTTGTAAATAAACAGCTCCTTTGTTTTCTCCCTCCCTTAAACCTCCTTTGATATCTCACCAAGATTTTTAAATTTGTCTGTCAAAAGGTCTTGTTTGCACCTTTGCTTTCTAACATACTATTCCCTATCTAGAGACCAGAATAACCTTACTTTAATCAATTGGAAATCGCTTCCCATTCTGCTAAAACACTTTCCATGACTTCTATTTCAAATGTATTAAACAAATCCCTTAAAAGAAAAAGCCAACTCAACAAAAATTAGTGACGTAAATAGCTCTCTATATAATCTATGGAAATTTCGTCATAATTTACAAGACTGTTTCCTTAAAGAATACTCTAGGTCCAGAAGACTTCTCTAATTAATTCTGTACTAAATCTTCAAGGAAGAAAATAGTATGTTCTCACAAAATGTTCTGGAAAATGTAATGTGAAGAAATCGTTCATACTCGTTGTATTAAGCCACCATTACCTTACGCCAAACACACAGCCATCGTGAGACAAAGGAGAAGGAGGAAGAGAGGGAGGAGGGGCTAGGGAGAGTGAGGAAGAGGAGAGGAGGAAGAGAAGGAACAGTTACCGACGAATAGCCTACATAATATCAGTGCACATGTTTTTAAAAAGAATATGAGCAATTTGAATTTAGTAATATATTTTAAAAAACAATGCCATGTTGACAAACTCTCAGCAGGTTTAATTTTAGAAATGAACATCTCATTCCAAAATTCATTTGAAAAAGTAAAGGACCTACATACCAGCCAAAACTATTTTGAAAAACAGTAACCTTGAAGGACTCACGCAAACATTGACTTATATGCACATGTGATCAATTAATTTCAACAAAAGCGCCAATATAATTAATGGAGAAATGATAGGCTGGAAAAACACAACATGTGCATGTTAAAATAACTCATTTGTCATGCTACATATGGTTTCAAAATGAATCATAAGTAATTATATAATAAAAACTTTAAAATTTGAAAGTAAAACATAATCTTTATTATTTACTCTCTCCTTTCTCTATATATGAGTACATATTGAATACATCCAGATATACATGTATATATAATGTATACATATAAATTTAATTTTTATGCAAACATATATATATATATACACTGTATATATAGTATATTGTGTATTACATATATAAACATAATATACAAAATATATGCACATATACAAATATATATGTTTATTATGAATCATTTGGGAAATAATTTACAGATATCATGCACTTTTGTAATTAAACATGTCACTGTTTATTTCCTAAGTGTTTTAGGGATCCCAGGATCATTCTTTCCTTTGAGAATTTACTGGAACTAACAGAACTCAGGAAAACCTGTTAATATCACTGTTATGCTTTAGTATGGTTAGTGGATACAAATTAAATGAGCGAAAGAAAAAGGCATATAGGATGGAGTTCGGGAAAAATCCCATAAAACCTCCAGTTGTTCTTTCCCAGTGGAGTCATACAGACAGCACTTAATTTTCTTGGAAACAGTGTGTAATAGCATGTAGGGCATTGCCAACCAGGGAAACTTGTTCAAGGCTTGGTGTGCAGTGTTTAACTGAGAGGTCAATCACTTTGGCATAGAACACCCACGTGACTGATGTTAGTTACTCTGTCTCCTGGTTACTTTCACCTAATCTGCCATCCATATTCCAATTGTGTCAACTTACCCAGTAATATTCTTTATAGTAATTATTTACCTCCATTACAAGATCAAGTGTAAGATCAGGTGTTGTCTTTAGTTGTTAATTTTTAAAATTTCCTTTAATTTGAAACCCTTTAAATAGTCTTTCTTGGTCTTTTTTGATATTATTATGTTTTAAAATAGTAAGCCCGTTTTCTTTTCATATAAATGCCTCATTTTGAGTTTGCTAATGATTTGTCTTTATTTTATTCAGATATCTATTCTCAAACAAAACACGCCATGCATATCATTGTGCTATTCCCAAGGTAATATATTTAGAAGCCATATCTATCTATCTATCTATCTATCTATCTATCCTTTTGCTGTTACTCATTTTGGTCCTCTGGTTAAAGTATTGTTCAACTTCTCCACTGTATAGTTAAGATTTAAACTTGCATTTGTAAAGTGTTCTGTATTGAGAAAATTTAAACCCATATCATCACTTCCTTCCCCACCATAAGATTTGGTTGTTATCATGAAGTTGGTACTATAGCTTCTGTCTCTGGTTTGCTAAAATGCAAATGGATTAAAGAAAATAGTAAATCAAAACAACAAAGTAGGAGTGCAGCCCTGGGAGACAAAGAGTCTGGTTTTTATATTTAGTTCCACACTTGAGAGCAGTGTGACTTTAAGCAAGTCAATTTCTTTATCTGTAAAATAAAAATAATAATTACATCTAGTTAATATGATTTTTGTAAGGATTAAATCAGCCAAAAATGAAAATAAACTAGCTCATTTATTGATAAAAAGTTCTTACTAAATTTTAACACCTATTATGAATATTTCTGTTGTAGTCATTGTTAAAATTATTATTGTTTCTAAATATTAAAATTATTTGGATTTTCCTTGTGGTTTTTTTCCTAACATTAATTAGATTATTTAAGTGAATCAAATGGATAAAATATAGAATTGCTTTTGAAATAGATGCTTTGGAATAATACATAATTGTATTGTATCCAAAGATACAATAATATTAATGGGTTGAATTACATTTTTTAAGAGTACAGTTCTGTTTTCTTCATTCCAGTAATAAATGTGGGATTTGGTGATAAATATCACAATCAGACATCTGCCTCTGGGCATTCTCCTCAGGAACTCTTCATCTTCCAATGCCAAGAAACTTTAATTAAAAAGGAACCTATTAGCAGTTTGCAATGGATTTAAGGAGTTAGGCTACTGACATCTCAATATGAAATGGGCAATTGCATTTAAATAGAGAAATGATGACTATGGGAACTTCTCTTAGAGTTCCCTGTAAGTTCTTACACTATAAAGGTCTCATCTCTGTTGAGATTGGATTTCTGATACCACAGTTTTCTTAAATGGCCGACTTGAATGCAGGTGGGAGGTCTTTTAGTTTATCATTTAAAGCAATATTTCAAAATAGCAGAATTGAATTCAAGCTCTGCAAGCACGTTAGGCATTGCTTTCACTATTTATTTGCATATCTTTCAACATTAATTGATGTCTGTCTGACCACCATGTATTTTAGAAAGAAAAATGTATGATATAATTTCTTCCGATATCTTTTTCTAGATGACAAGTTGACATGAGTGGAACCATTTTAATATAGAGCTAGAGCACCTGTCCCAAAGGAACTGCTTGGAAGCCTTGCTCCTTGGACCCTTGGGAGGTTTGAACTGGGCAAAAAAGCTTTTGGACTGGGCCAAAGCAACATTGCCTTCCAAACAATTGTTTGCAAAGCTCACAGGAAAGCAGGCATCCTGACCACAAGACTAATAATTACAGATACTTCTTAGAATCAGTAACCAGCCATGTTCTAAATAAAGAGTAACTTAGTTTGTCAAAACTAGTAGATATTCCTTTTCTCTAGTTATATAATTATTTCCCTTCCTTTTCTCCCCCCTGTGCTCAACCTGTAACTGGGAGATAATTTGGGTTTCTGCTTGTATCTGTGCCCCCAGATACACAACACACGCAGTACCTGGACCAGTCTGAATACTCAACACATGTCAATTGAAAATGAATAAATTTGAATCATATTATTTCTCATCTTTATAAATCTATTTACAAATATAAGAAAATTCTTTACAAAGGGAGAAAGGTAATAATATGTAGAATTATGATAAAGTTGGCAACCAGTTGAACTAAGCGGTTTTAGGAGGAATGAAGGAAGCTCCAAGGACCCGTTAACTGAGATTCACCTGGTATTAAGATGGTTTCCTCAGGTTCAGTTTAAAGTAAGACCGTCAGGCAACAGGGAATGCAAACTATCTAGGTACATATGATAACAAGTATATTGAAACTTTTCGTTCCATAAATATTGTATACATTTAATGATATTTTCATTTCTAAGTCATTAAATATTTCAATTTCCAGAAAAATAGAAGCATAAATTGTACTATGTGCCACTAATCTTCTCTATCAAATTTAACATTTAGCCATCCATGCTTCATTAAAAGAAAATACAGTTAAAGCCTCCTTTCTGTCTTTTCTCAATTCCAGTCCATCATATTGAGATGGATAATTAATGCAGTGCCTTATTGTTTCTTATATTTACAGGATGGCTGTTTTATCCTTATAATCTGATTTTTCCTAGTGTCTCTTGCAATATATGTGCTTGTGAAATGCTTAAAAAGAAAAACTTGTGAGTGTGCATGTCTCTCTCTCACATTTGCATATGTTTATTTGATGGAAATGGAAAATAAAATAACGTTTTCTTCCTGTTATGCTGTTATAGTATTTTGCCACTTTATTAAGGTGTTACTGACAAATAAAATTGTATATATTCACAGAGCACAACATGATCATTTGACATATATATATTTTGTAAAATGATTACCACAATCTGGTTAATTATCCTATGCATCACTTCACATGGTTCCCGTGTGTGTGTGTGTGTGTGTGTGTGTGTGAGTGTGTGTGTGTGCGTGTGTACGTATGTGTGTATGATGAGAATGTTTCAGGTTTACTCTCTTAGCATATTCTCAATACAGTATTATTAACTATAGTCAGCAGGCTATGCACAGGATTCCTAGAGCTTTTTCACCTCTTAAGTGAAAGCTTGTGTGCCTAGACCAGCATCGTCCATTTCTCTGCCCACTCAGTCCCCAGCGGCCACCATTCTATTGTCTGTTTCTACGAGGATGCTAAGTCTTTTTATGTTTATTTTTTGTTACATTACTACCTCTCATTCCTGTTTAATTGACTATATTGATGAAATATATTCTAAAGGACTTAATTAGAAATATAACTTAAACATAACTCTTCAGAGTGACAATAATAAACTTCGAGGGGTTGAGGTTTCATCTGTTCTATCCAAATACTTTGCTTAGTCTGAGCAATGTCCTGAAATGGATCATTTAATTGACCACAACGTTTGCTACTCCCGGTTTTGTTGCAGCAGGCCTGTTCAATTATTTATCCTGCATTTTTGGTCCCTGGAAGCACTTGAGTTTATTACTCTGGTTAAGAATGAGAAAATGTACATTCAAATAAAACAAGGAGAAATTTTAGTATGCAAGGGCATTATCCTTTCAGTTTCCATTTAGATTAATTCCATGGGCTTTTGGATTTATTCAAGAGAAGAAAATATAACAAGTTAACATCTATAGAATACTTTAAAAATTATTTGTTTCTTTTAGGTGAATAACATTACACAACCTATTTTCTGTAATACTTCTGAGCAAGACAGTATATTAGTTTATAGAGAGAGTCCCAAGTTTGTCTATAATTTCAATATATCACTATTAGAAAATTTCTCTGAAAGCTGTTCCTCAGAATTTACTCTGAAATAAATTAATAAAATCAAAGTATTTTCTTAGATTTAAGCACTTTTAATCTTAAGGTCTAAGGGTGGTTCAGGGGAGCCATGTTTTACTCTGTGACTCTAGTTACCTGGCCACAGCTGACTGGATAAGAGAGAGGGATTGAGAAAAACAAAACACAAACAAACAAAAACCCCCATAGCTCTTGTTCTGGGAGATTACAGCGTAAGTTGGTCTTCGTTGATTTCTTGAACTGGAGATATTTGAACCCAAGAGGAGTGAAATAGACATTTTCTACTATGTGCATAGCAAAGCCGAGAAAAGATGAATGCATGGGGAAAAGAAAAAAGGAAAAGAAGAAACTAAAGGGCTGAGAAAGTCATAAATGAGGAGCCAGGTGGCAAAAATACAAAATAGTATACTCTATGACTTGGATGTTGCTTTTATTTTCTGTTCTAAGCCTAAAGATTCTTGTTTGTAATTGATATCTTTGCATTTTTCAGAATGAAATGCTGTATTTGCTGCTATTAAGTCAATCTGAATAAATTTCATTAATTAGAGCCAAGTGATCATTTATTGGGGACATTAACCATTAATTCCTTCATTATCATCGGGGGTAAGTAATGCTCTCTTTATTTTAGTAAATCCAAACAAAACAAGATATTCGTGTTTAAGTTACTGACAAGAATTTAAGAGCTAGAGTGTCATCTTTGGGATTTGCCACAATGGGACTGGTTATTCAATAAAGTGAAAACAAAGTTATCATAGTAAATGTCCATTTAAGTTTCCTAAATAAATTATTAGCTTTAATTTTGAATAAAATATTTCCATACTTAATCAGGCTAATATTATTAATATTTTGATTGAATAATAATTACTGATAAGATTGAAAAGCAGAACCTCTGAACCCAGACTATGTGGGTCTGAGATCCTGATTTTTGTCTCTTATTAACTATGTAATTTGGGGAAAGTTAATTAAACTTTTCATCTGTAAAATGGGAATATGGTTGCATCCACTTTATTAAAATATTGCAAAAAGGTAAAGGAGTTTATAAACCTAAAATCCTTGAAGCCATGATTCTTACTGTTTAAACCCTTTGAAATTTATTGTTTTGTAATTGCTTTCTACATGCATATCATCAGAGAAAATCTATTTTTAAAATGGTGTAAAGATAGCATTACCATGAAGTGGACACCATGTGCAGAAAGGATTTTGCTTCATGGGAAAAACACTGAGAAACAGAATAAACAAACATTTACTTCCCAAATAAAGAAACAGTTGTATCCAGAACACTGGAGCGAATATGAGGGCTGTCCAGAAAAAAATCCAGTCATAAATGCTTCTATTTTTCATATTACATAACTGGGTAGTTTCTGGACAGCCCTCATATATCAGTACTTCATGATTTTAGCTTCCTGCATTCTCTCAAGTTCCATGGAGACCCCTGACCAGGGGACTTTGTTAGCACAATCATTGCCAACATTTTAGTTGGATTTACTAGGTCAGGGGAGTAGTTTGGTTACTAGCTTTTACAGTTGGGTACTACTTAATATTTTATGGAAATTACTATGAGTACGGATCATCATTATTTTCCTGAGGGACCTGTAAACCTTCTCCAACTAATTTTCCTCCATTTGTAGCTTAAAATATGTGAAATCAGTTCCTTGCTAATAATCTTATACAACTGTTGTCTTTGGAAAATGTATCCCCACCATTGTCCCTGTTCTTAAAGTCATTAATGCTCAAGACTTGACTCATTTCTGAATCGCTGAAGTTTAATAAGCCCTGGAAGCTCTGGCCTTTGCGTTGATAGAGGACAGCAGGCTGGGTTTGGCTTTTAGAAGGTTGAAAACCTCTATACCTAATGAGTTGCTCATTCTCTTCTAAAAAATCCTTTGCTGTAAGTTTTTCACACACTCAGCAATGTGTGAAATGTGGGTGTCTGACTCCACTCTCTGCAGGGGACTCCTTTAATTTGATGTTTGTCCTCACACTTAAAGCCAGTAATCATAGAAGTCCATGCTTTGATTATTATGACAAAACACTAGGAGAATTACATTACCTTTAACGGCTTCTGGAAGCTTTTTCATTTACTTCATAAGTGACCAGTTTCAATTGCTAATACTCAGCTCCCAGAAATATGAACTCATGCAAAATGCTTCTTTTCTTTTCCCCTTAATGATTATTGTTTTTACTTATCCTTCACATATTATTTTTTAATATGCCATGCAGCCCACATTTCTGGTTTTGTTTGTTTTAAGATGGGAACTGAATTTTGGCATTATTGTGTCATGTATGCATTTTAGAACCTGCTACTTACTAATCATATACGAGGGCTGTCCAGAAAAAAATCCAGCCCCAAATGACCTTGTTTTTCATATTACATGGCTAGATACTTTTTGGCAAATTACTTTACTTCTTTGGCTCAAGTTTCCTTTATTTTTAAAGTGAATTTTAAGGTATGAAAATGACACTTTAAACAATCTACTACATCTGCTATATTTCCTTTGCACTGATCAAGCATTTCTGCCTGTTTGGTTCTTTGCCTGATAGGATGACCCAAACTTCATTCCTGTGTCGTCTGAACCATTAGGGGTCCTGCCTAAATTGAGTTATTGTGAGGCTTGGATATCACAGGATATGGTAGTACTAAGAAATGTCCCAAGGGGTTTATTATATTCTAGACGAATTCCTCTTTACTTGCATTATGCTTCCATTGCAGCCCAATTTCCCCTTGCTAATCACACGAGACGGTGGAATGATACTCTTCTGTGACTATTCATTCCAAGGCATAAGGAGACAAAAAGTCCAGGCAGCAGTCTTAATTTTTTATAAAATGGAGTTATTGTTTCATCTCTTAGTGGAAGAAGCTTTTTGCTAATGGATCACTAGGAGTAATAGTAGATGGTACCACGTATACAGATAAAGTAATCATAGCATACCACCCATTTATCTCAGTTTTAGGGATACAAAAGACTATTCTCATGACTGTTCTGGCTCCACACTCTAGTATGGTAAACACAGTCACCGTGCCATGGACAATTCAGTGACACTACTTGGGCCTTGCAACCCTGGGTTCTCATAATTCCCATTGCATTTAGGGATCCAGTTTGATGGTAGAATTTTTCCTGTAATATCGGGCCTGCTGAGAACAGCAACCATAGATCTCATTAAGGATGTTGGGTCTCAAAAACTTACTTCTTGTAGTCAAGGTGAAATTGTGTTGTATCCTTTGGAACTTCCCAGAATAAATGAGAAGACCTCACACACACACACACACACACACACACACACAAGCAAACACTCGCTAGTATTCTAATTTATCTGAGCCTTTGGATGGATACCTTCCTATACTGTATATCAAGGTATATTTGGTCTTTCAATAAAATTTAGTATATACTACTTGTGGGTTCATGTTTCTGCCACCCATTAAACACCCCAAATCTCTGCTTAGTGGACCCAATCAATAATTTTGGCCTGATTCAACTTTCTATTCTTATCACTATCATCCTACACCCTTAACATCCATCTACAGAGCTACTTCCCAGGTTTCTACTTGAATAAGTTGGAAAAACTATACAGTTTTTATGATGTGAATGCAGTAACTCCTTCCATAATTACCCTTTGTATTCATATCTGACTCTTTGGGGACTGCCAGAGCTTCAGTCTATTTATAGGTCTAGCAGCAAAGAGGGGTGGTAGGATAGAACCTGAAGAGCACCTGCAGTGCCTTGAAAGGAAAATATTTCGTGGGAAGCCACGACAAACATTTTAGGCAAAGATGGGCTAACTTCTCCAGTTAAGGGTGCAAAGACTGTGACTACTACAAAGAAGGTTCATCAGCACGTAAAAGTTCAACGTCCCCAGCTTCATTGTGACCTGCCCACCTGTACCCGTTTCACATGTCAGGACTCCATTCCTTCCCAGTCAGTCTCCTGACTTGGAGGGCGCGTGCTCTATAAAGCTGGGGATTCAGTTTGTGTTGTAATTCAGTCAGGCACAAGATAAGACTGGTTTTCTTTCCTTTCGTTTTTAACAGAAATCACCCCTTTGTAGGTATAGAAGAAAATGACCTTTTGTTGTTTTTTTCTTCCACAGCAGTAATAGAAGCCTTTAGGTTACCAAATAAAGGTGAGAAAGAGTTAGGCAAATGACAACAATAGCCACCATTTTTGACTTCTTGACTGACCAGCATACACATGCATACACACACCTTTTAAACACACTTTTTAGTACACTTGAATACAATTTTAAACTTTTCCCCATCTGATACTAAGCTACAAACCCCATGCAACTCAAAACACACTCACAAAAAAGAGGAATCCCGAAGTCAAATCCAGCTCTCTCATTCACATCTTAGTCCAGGGTGGCTGTATTATCTGTATTCTTTTCAGTAAGGTCTAGATTTATGTCTTCATTATCATGAAATTTAAGAACTATATGATAAAGGACACTGCCTTTCATATAGCCAATGCTTAATAACAGATGAAAAGTTGAGCTATGCTCCAAGACACAGCCATCTAGAAAAGAGTAGAAGTAAAAGTATCACCTAACTGTCTCCACCTAGCATCCACAGCTACCATCTCCTCCAGGCCAGGCATAAACAAAAGTGAAGCACTTATTTACAAGGGAATGGAGAGAATGAATGAAGGGTCTTTTATAAACTGCCCCAGATTCTACCATCTGAAAATATTCCCTTTCCTTCTTGTTTTCTGTAACCAAGAAGGGCAGTAAAGCAGCAAAGCCTGACTCCTTTCCTTTGCTGATTAAGCATCTCTGACCAGAGGGGTGCCCATATTGAAAAAAAGGAAGCAAGTGACCTGGTTTTACTCCTTTGAAAACAGTTGCCTTTTGTAGTGGGAGATACCTTAGCTATGGAATGCAACAAGTAGAATATCCTTAGTTTAGGAATGATTATGAAAAATTATGCTAGATCTATAGTTAGGTGATGATGTGGGTATTAAATAACTTTTTCATAACACAAATGTTCCCTGCTGTGTGAGACAATAACCCACAGACCTTCTGAGAGATTTTATCCATGATTCTGGGCCAAAGAGTATGGCTCTAATGTGAAAAAGCAGGACTTGGGAAATCACACAGTATTCTGGAGATCTCCCTTCTTTACTCGGGCCAGTTCATTGTCTGGATACCTGAAGTAATCAAAATTGATCTTGGTAAGATTTTTGATCCCTATGGGTCCAATTAATAAATCTGATTCCTAACATTAGCTCAAGTAAAAGTGTCCTATTAGAGCACACAAGCTTTGACCTCTCTTGTCCTGACTGAGTAGGTGAAGGGACCGGGAATTTCTTTAGCTGTTGAGGAATCCCAAGATATATTTTCTGGCAATTCGGGAACCTTAAATTATTAAGTGGACTGAATGTCAGCTTTGATGACTAACAGGACCAGAAAAATCTCTACAGTCAACAATTTCCAGTCGGAGCCTACTCAGGATTTGTAGAATCTCATGTCGTTACGAGGGGCCATTCCTCCTTAGCTCAGCGTGTTCCAGAGAGATGACCTGCCTCAACAGCACTGTAGCTCTGCTTTGCTGTGTCTTCTTTCTTTCTGGACAAGCTGCAGTTTATTTCTACTTGTTTTAAACTTGCAGCATCTTTTACTCAAAGCAGAAAGAAGCGAGCAATCCACTTCTATCTCCTGTCTTTAAAATTTTTTTCGTGTCAGCCAAAGACTTAGTCAGTACCATGTGCAAGAATCTGCCTATCACAAGGGTATTTTAATAGCTGGTTACCCCATCAGGACCTGGATTGTTACCATCCACATTTGTTTTTCATAACTGCCAAATAAAATACTACAAGCTGTAGCTTAAACAACAGAAACTTACTATCTCACAGGTCCGAAGGCTAGATGTCCAAAATCAAGGTGTCAACGGGGTTCGTTTCTCTTGAGGGATGTAAGGAAGGATCAGTTTGAGGCCTCTCTCCTTGGCTTGTATATGGCTGACTTCTCCCCTGTGTCACTTTACCTCATCTTCCCTCTCTGTGTCCAAATTTCCCCTTCTTTAAGAACACCAGTCATGTAGCATTAGGGACCACCCTACTGTACTCAGATGAAGTTAAAAAACTTAATATTATATCTGCAATGGCCTTATTTTCAAATAAGCTCTCATTCTGAAGCTGAGCAGTGGTTAAGTTTTGGGAGACACAATTAACCCCATAACACCATCTCAGCTTGTGAGAGTGGGACCCTATTTCTCAGTCCCTCGATTCAGCCAAATCCTTATTTTATGGGTTAATGCTGCCGACACTTCCTCTTCTTGTTCGTGTTAGTCAAATTTCTGGTGGACAGAAACCCCTCACACTAATTTAAGGAATGTTTGGATTTGTATGTATTTCTGCTATTGAATTAAGGAAAGGATAAAACTGGTTTTGAGGTTCATTAAGCTATCTTTGAGACTTTCCCTGTCTTTTTTTATGTGTTTCTATCTACTCTCTTGATTCTCTAAGGCCAGCTGCTCAGGCGAGATGGAATCTTCCACTCCAGATAATTCTAGACTCATGTTCATGGAGCTTCAGGCATCCAAGAAATTAAAGCAGGAATTTCACTGCCAGCTCCTGTAAAAAAGAAATCCAAGGAAGGCTTTTTGTAGCCTTTGCTTTACTGATATGTCCATGTCTGGACAGTCACTGGTTAAAGATGGGTGGATTTTATTATTGCCTACCTGCTCACACCTAGTGCCCTGAGATTGGGGTCTATTACCAGGGGTATTAATATATAGGTTTGAAAGAAAAACATAAACAATACATAAACTTTTATGCTGCTAGCACATTTTTCATGAAAATCACCTTAAAATTATTTTTAATTTCTTATATCAGAACTTTTATTTGATGAAAAAATGCAAAGCAGATGATATCTATAATTTGCTTCAATTCCTTTTAGCAATTATTTTGTCATTTGCTATGCTCTTTATCTCCTTCCTTCATACTATATTTCATGTTTTGTCTTTTATGTTTCAGAATATTTTCCTCAATAAACACTACTGTGCGTGTATGTATGTGTATGTGAATATTTGAGTGTATATTTCTTTAATTAAAAAAAAGAGCCCACAAAAGTGGTTGAATTATCCTTTCTGCTTTTTCATAGTACAATTAGTTACTGATATGAAAAAATCCACTTTGGGGATGTGTGTTGTGAACTTAATTGAGAAAACTCAATCATTTAACATTCATTACAATCTTACATTGATTGTTGATACTTTCAAAAATTGGAGGCAGATGAAAGAGTGGTATAGATCCATTCCTCCACAATTTCACTAGTAGGTTATATGTTCCCCAAAATAGCCTTTTTAGACCAAGTTTTGCAAAATAAATACAATATGTTGGAAAGCAAGTAAAGTAATTCAAAACACATTTGTTTTCAGGCTCAGAGAACTCTTATTCTTCTTAAGGAACTCCAACAAGTATCTTACATGAAAGGCAACTCCAACACAGCTAATACCAAACCAGCTAATACTTGAGCTGTCTCATCAGACAGGGGTCACAGAAACCAACAGACCTCTGTATTGGAGATAGTGTGAATTCAAAAGCAGTAGTAACTGATCTGGTCAGATAGTTTTTCCTCTTTCACGCGTAGGCTTTCTACCAGACCACATATTTTGAATTCCACCTACTGCTCTAAATTTTTTCTAATATCTTTCATAGGAGTTGATAAATAGAATGAAGGAAATCCTGATAATGCTATGTAAATTGCTTAAGAGGCCAGGTTTGGAGCATACTTTGCTGATTGAATGGCTTCAAAGACTAACGGTCCTCTACTATGTCGTAGATTAGAGCCTCTTATGTACACCAACATAAAACTTTTTATATTGAAGAGTGTTTTAAATAAATTAATCCACAGACAATATAACACTATGTTAGATGGATGAATCATGCAATCACATAGTATGTCCAGTTCAAGGTCAAAACATTATGGGTGAAATTCTGAGGAGTTAAGAAATTAAATATGTATAAAATATTTCCTCTGAAATGTTTTAGTTAAAAGAAACAACAACAACAACTCTGCTAGAAACCAGCTTTCTAGGTGTGCTTGTTTATCTTCATATTACTATACTCTTCAGGTACCAACGTGGCTAGGCTTGACGTCTTTTGTTTCTATAACCCAGTGGGTCAAGAAAGTAAATTGCTGCTCTAATGAAGCAAGCTTCCTTGTCAGGAAAATTTGCAGAAAAATTCCACAGTCCTACAAAAGGTTTATTCGGCATGGCTGCACTTTGTTTTTCTTAGAAACAAGGTCCCATGCTTTTAGAAAGCCTAAGCCATTCTGACTTTTTTTTTTAAAGTGTCTTGAGTGGTCCTTGAGCTACCATGTTGGTTCTCACTATTAGAAACCGGGGGAGCGGGGGAGTTCTTCCACATTCCCCACATCTCATCCCATGCCCCACTGGTTCACCTTCATGGGGCTGGGAGATGTTGCACTGACCCTCAGTCGTTTTTCGGATTGCCTTAATACACTAACTGTAGTAACGCGTCTCCGTTGAACGTTCCCTCATTACTGCAACATATTATTTTGGTAACTTCGGTTGCTATCTAAGACAAGAAAATGGAAATTGTTCATTTGGCCTCCGTATATCATGTTTCTCAGAAGTCTTAATAATCCTTTGATGGCTGTTTCTGACTTTCTATTTCTATTCAGCATATAATATATTATTCTCATTTTCTGACCTATATTGATACCACTTATAAAGAATTAGCCTGAGATTTTTTAGTTTTATATATATACACAGATACATAGACACACAGACACACACACACACATACACACACACACAGACACACATGTATCATGTATGTTAGAATTGTTTTATTTGGAAAACTGTTACTGGATAGAAAATAGCATTACCTACTAGCAATATTAGCTTTTTGTCTACAAAAAAAATTAGTCCTTCCCCTATAGAAAGTGTTTCAGTTGCATCTTTTACAAAGTGATTAGTTCCATTGATGTCAAATTTTATTTCATTTCCTCAGAATAGAAATGAATTGCTAATTTAAATGAATTAATTATTGTCAAGTTTATTTGAAAACTTCTTTATTCAATTTGTTCAGCATTGTTTTGCTCTTTTATGGACATTTCCCCATATTCCCTATGGCATTAATTAAACATAATCTATAGTCATTCTGAATGTTGATATTATAATGAAGGATTGGTAATTAGTCTTAAGTTACTTTACCATAATATAAGTGAATGGGGAATAACACTAAAGGTAAGATGTGGTTAAGTACATCACATTTCATGTCTTAAAATACAATACTTAAACTTCTAAAGAATAATCATTTCTCTATAACTTTCTCATTTCTCTATAACCTTCAAAATGATAGTTTATTTTAATTGAATAATAGTCTGTGTCCCCCTGGTGTTAGCACTCTGATATTCATCATAACAAATAGATATAAACAACTTCTATCCTTAGTCATCATATATTAGAGAAATGCTTAAACATAGTACACAGTCACCTTTTAATTTCACAAATCTTTTTGTAAAATAACCATTTTATATATATTTCCAATCACATTGTGATATGAAAACTGGTAATACAGAAATGATTTAGCAATCTGAAATATTTCAGAGAATTTAAGCAGACCATTTTTTCAAATTTTATACTTTGGTAATCTAAATTGTTATGATGAGATTTCTTGATGGTCTAGTCCACATCTCAGCATTTCTAAATTTCAGATATTTATACATATAATGTGGGAGATTTTACTTTTACTTTCACTCTGCATTTTCCACCTAATTCCTCATTTCTTAGACTGGGCAGTGGTGGTAGGGGGTTGGGGGCTATAACTGTTCCTCTGGTTCCAGAGGCTATTTTGCTTAGAAGAAACATGCTTCCTTTACTAGGGGCAGTGGAAATGTGCAAAAGGAAAACATTGCATGGACTTTCTACCATAAATTTCAACAAATAGACATTTTCTTGTTTTCTAGATTATTATCAGATTTCTATAAAATCATTATTATATCTCAACAATTAACATATGTTAAAATATGAAAGTCAAACTTAAATAAAGATGAATGTAGAAAATAAACTATATTATATAAAGCACCACGTTGTAGCCCCAAATTAAGCCCTATAGCCAAAATATTTAATACCCCATCTACTCCCCCCTTCGAACACCACTAAAAAATTAGAGTATTCATGTAGTCCATGAAAAAAAATTTAAAAATATTTAAAAGGATAAAAGATATCGTGGAGAATTCACCAAGTACTTCAAATATATTAACAGAATAAAATGTGTTAAATCTCAGATTACCAATTTGCATCCCTACAAAAAAATTCAACTATGTATTATTTATAAGAAGAATGTCTTCAATAAAAGTGACTCAAAGCAGGAAAAATTAAAAATCAAACTTCATTCAGGCAAATTCAAACAAAATTTAATTCAAGACACTGCAATATTAATATTACCCAAACTATAATTCAGGGTATACACATTCATCAGAATAAAGACAGCCAACAAATGAATTTGTAATAGCAATAAAATTCCAATCCAAATGTACCAAAATATCTTGAAAATTGTTTCATCTTTCTTTCTTCTAGCTGCTATTTGCTCTTGATATATGTGTGTGTACCAATATGTATGCACAATTATTTTCTATACTTCTTTATTTTCTACAATGCCAATTTGAGATGTTCATAGACAATAATTTTACATATCTTTTCATACAGTATACCTGCAAATCAATTGAGGCTTTTAACAACTCAAAACGGGAGAATAAAAAGAATGAGCATTTCAAGCATCAATATGAAACCCTGGTGAAGTCAGAGAATGTACCTGAAATAGAATTATTGACATTTATTAAATTACATGGGTCAATTAAATTCTTTTGATTTTCCCACCAAGTTTTAGGCTAACATATAGATTAATCTGTGGCATGAAATTAGTATAAAGGAGAATTGTGGATGCAAAAGGGAGAAAAATGATACATTAAATCTAGTCTTGTGGTGGACATTTCTACAATGCAGCCTTCAGAAAGGTTAAATGACACTCTTGTGTATTTTTACAAGAAGAAGGCTGACAAAGTTTATAGTGGAAGGTGATAGAACTGGATTAGATTGCTTGCTATATTCCAAGTACTCTACTCAATGCTCCCAGGGGTCCCTTTAAAGTTCATAATTCTTCTATTGTAGTGGGAACTTGAGAAATAATTACTGGCATGTGGGGATTTCTTTATTGTTTTTTGCTGAGTGAAGTAGATTAAATTAAGGTTACCTCAAGGATTTTACTATCTACATCAACACAAATATTCAGAATCTTTGGAATGGCAGTAGAACCTTGGAGGCAGAAATACCTGAGAGCGCCACTTTTTATTGTTCGACTGAAATTATGTTTATATTTAAAACTCATTCTAAAGGTCTACGGAAGGGACTATGACCTTTAAGGAGCCTGATGAATCACTGTACTGGTGAGGGTAGTGGAGCCTGATCCGCGAGAGGAGGTATGACTATCGTTACTGATGGAGGACAGGGAGGAAAATGTGTGGGACTCAGGTCATCCATTGGGGAGCTTCTTGTTATTTCATTATTCAACTGTTACTGTGGAGGGACAAGTGTAGCCAAAGTAGCCTGAGAAGGGTATGTTTAGCAGAAGCTAAGTTCACTCAGGGAGAAGAGTTTGGGTCTTTCCACCAAGTAAGCCAGTGGACACCATAAAAATGATAGCTGAAGCCAACGAATTTACAATGGATAGTGTCAAGGCAGGTGATAAGTAACAGTTGTGACACACATACCAAAAAACAAAAAACAAAAAACATAAAACATAAAAAACAAAAACTGCAGCAGTTGAGGCTGAATTCATCCTATTAATCTCCCTGTTACACATTTAAACAGAGAAGCCCGCTAGAACTCTGCAAGACCTGGTCCTTCAATGTGTTTGTAGAGGCTGGTCCACTTGGCACAAGATTGATACTCCAGCAACCATGGGATGTACCACTTGGGTCTTCATCAAAGTAGAGCAGTCAGCTGACAGTTCCAGCATCAGTGTCTTCAGGGGCTTCCTTTGATTTTGAAAAGAGGTCATGCTATTTTTGAATAACCTGAGCCAATAAGTGACAATGGGAAGTATGGTATAGACTGTCTATTTCTGTCCAGTGCTGGACTCATCTGACAGACAATGTTCTGGAGCTTTCCATTGGAATGACTGTCAGATCTAGAAGTCAGTCTGATAGTCCAGCTGCTTGATCTTTCCTATTTCATCCTTTCCCACGTGTTAGAGATGCACCTCGGTCTGAGGATTTCCCTGCTCAATCCTCCTTTTTCCCCTCTTGTGTCTCACTGATGTTATCTCCTTATAAACTGTGTGGACTCCATTTCAAAGTCAGCTTCCCAGATGATCCAGCTCACACATATTTCCACCAAACTCATAGCTGACAAGAGATCAAGGTCTTAATCTATGACTCAGTAAATTATTGAAGTGTTGATACTGTGTGTTATGGACTGAATGTTTGTGTCCCTTAAATATTTATATGTTGAAGTCCTAACATCCAGTTTGATAGTATTTGGCCCTTGGGAGGTAAATAAGATTAAATGAGGTCATGAGGTTGGTGCTCTGGCCCAATGAGATGCTAAAGCAAACAAGAAGAGGTCATGTGATCATAAAGAAAATGGCTGCTGCCTACGAGGCAAAAAAAAAGGCCCCAGGATAAAACTTATCTTGCTAGCCCTTGATCTTGACTTCTCAGCCTTCAAAACTGTGAGAAATAAAGTTCTGTTGTTTAAGCCACCCAGTGTACCGGATTTTGCTGTGGTAATCCAAGCAGACTGATAACATTGAGCATTATGATTTAGAGTGTATTATGTCTACAGATTGTGTAAGCTTTCTCTGGTAATCAGGGCTGTTTTCTCACAAATCATATACATTGCAATTCTCCAATTTGTACCAAGTTTTCTGTTCTTTTTTCTGTCATACAATATAAAACAAGAACACATTATAAACACAAAAAATGTATCATATGATCTCAAGGATGTGAGTACCTATTGAGATCAGAAGTAAGATGGAAGACAAAAGGGGAATCTTGTACGAATGCACATAGAGCATATTTCTGAAATGAGTAATCTAAAATCATTTTAGAGGCAGATGGCAGATATATGAGAGAGTAATTACAAAAGTTAACCTTACCCCTGCTTGCATCTCAAGTAACACTAAATTATGAGTAAGTGTCTTGGAAACAATTATCAAGGTTTTGATACTTTAAAATCAAACCCATTTATCTTTGCTCAGAGCATTCAAACTTTCTCAGAAATTTTTTTTTTTTTATTATTAGACTTATTGGGGTGATGTTCGTTAGCAAGAATTACATATGTACCAGGTGTACAATTCTACAATGCATTATCTACTTGTTGCAACTCACACTGCGTGGTGAACATATAACAAACAGAAAAATAATTTTTACAATGGGGCCTCTAGTAAGGAAATAAATGAAAGCCAGCATACTTTAAATCCTGAGTAGAAAATATTTTACTATTTGTTTTCTTCCTGTTTATTTGTATAAATTGGACATGATCTATAATGGAAGAATGTTTTGCACAATAAACAAAACCTTTAAATGAGGTAGAACAAAGTTATGTGAAGCAAATCAAAGTGCTAAACATTCTCTATATCCAACTTGCCTTCCTACTGTGACTTGAAGCTTTGGAATCTATAATGAAAAAAACACATAGAATATACATTTATGGGCAAAAATAGTTCTATGGAAAATGCTGGAGGAAGGCTTTGTTAACTGCCTTAAATATAGTATCATTGACTTTGGCAGCAATCTACAAAATATTTCTATTTCTGTGCTCTTGTAAAAGCAAGATCTTTAAAGGAGTCATTATTAAATGCATGGATAAAGAAACCTAGTAAGATTTGCATTTTATCCTAGGTATGAGTGAAAAGCAAAGTTTTATGATAGGCACAAATGTAGACTTTTCTAGAGAAATTCTACCAGAAACTACAATATTATGAAACAGAACCAGCCATAACAAAGATGAATGGGGATTATGTATAGTTTAAGTAGGCTGACCAGATGTACCATTTTAAATGGGACAGAAAACAATGGTACTGTCCCTTTTCAAATGTTACATATGGTCAGCCTAGTCTCACTGGGCTAAATTCAAGGTGTCAGTAGGCTGACCACACGTACTGTTTGGAATGAGATAGTCCGGTTTAAAATGGTACATCTGGTCAGCCTAAGTTTAAGAGATCTACTTGTGCTTAGATATTGAAGTACAATGTTTTATAGGAAAGAAGGCCTGTTGATTGCCCAGCTGAAAGCCATTTTACTTTCTGGCATATTACTTGCAGAAGCAAACCAAGAGCGGACAGCAACTGAACTTGAGCCAGACCTCATAACATGCCCAGGTGGCTCAGTCATTCCAGTCCTATTTTAAAGACTACCATCCAATATGTTAAAAATGCAAGTTAATGTGATTTGGAAATTTTTTTCTTTCCGACTGGATGAGAATTTGGCAAGTTTCGTGAAATAGAAAAGGTAAATTTTCTGTTAGATCTTTCTAAAATGGTACTGGCAAAGAAGAAAGAAAAGAAAAGATTAAAACCAAAAGCAGTTTCTTTTAATTTTGAAACATTGCCAATAAGGACATTTGGCCAAAAACATTTTAAGTGATTTTTGCCTAGTACACATGTTTTAATAGGAAGCTTCTGATTTATTATAGCTATAGATTTTATTCTTAATATATGGACTTATGATTACAAATCATATGGACTCATGTTTACAAATTAGTAAAAAAGGAGGCATATAAAATAGAAAATAGAATTTTCTATTTTCTTTGTCAGATAGCTTTTTATAAGTGCTGAAGTGAGTTTTAAACATTCTTAATCAGATATAATATAGTATTGTGTTTAGAATATAAACATAAGGAAGATGGAGAATCATTACATAATGAATGCTCCATGAAAGACTCATTCTTTGAGATTGATTCTTTTGTTTCAATATTTGCTATAGAAAAAGAAATTTCTAAATATTAGTGATAAAACAAAACTTAACGGATATCTGCTCTTTCAGAAATTATAGTTTAATGAAGACGGTTGCTAAATATAAACAAAGGGTAACCAGTTTTATAATCTGCATATGAAAGCAACAAAGAAAAAATAAACAAACAAACAAATAACCCATGGACACAATCATAGTTTAATGTTTATTAGGGGACAAGTGGGGAGGGGATGGGAGAGGGAGGACAGGGTGGGAAAGGAGACAGGGGGAGCTACATATATGATGATGGAAGGAGAACTCACACTGGGTGGTGAACTTATTATACAACAAGTTGATAATGCACTGTAGAACTGTATGCCTAGAACCTGTGTAATTCTTGCTAACTGATGTCACCCCGATAAATCTAACAATAAAAAAGTAAATTAAAAAAAACACAAAGGCAAAAAAAAAAGGTAACCAATAAAGGCATAATAAACCAATTTGTTACTCAAAGGGTCTGCTTGCCTGCATGCATCAAAGCCCAAAACAAACAAACTAAAGGAACAAAGAAAGACACAAGCAGGAATGTGCAGCAAAGCGAGTAAAGGTTTATTTAAAGAGTTGGCACTAAGACAAGAGACACAGGTGAGCTATTGCTCTCAAAAACCTGGCTTCCCAATGGCTTTTCATGGCTAAGTTATATGATGAGGGCTGTCTGGAAAAAAATCCAGCCACAAATGCCTCTATGTTTCATGTTACATGGCTAGAGACTTTCCAGACAGCTCTATTATAAGGAAAAAAATAATTAATTATGGTTAATATGGGACATGGGGTTGTGGGTTCTACTGGTTGGTCAGGGTTAAGGCATGGAGGAATTATCAAGGGAATTGTTTGGTCCAGATTCAAGGGGATGTGGTCCATAAGGCTTCTCTGCTTTCATGAGTCTGGAGTGGATATATAACTGAGGACAAGTAGTTACCATTGTTTAACTAAAGTCCAGCTTGAGGTGTGGTTATTGTATCTTAGTGTTGGTTGATAGACCTGAAGCTTCATTTTTAAGTGAGCATGACAATGACCAGAACATAATGTCCTAAGGGCTCAATGATTAAAAGGAGCAGACATATAACATATGTACAAGTAGGAAGGTCTGGTGGCAAAAATGCAAATGAATCATAGTTCTATCAGGCTAAGCAAAGCTAGCAGGGATTAAAGCAGAATGCATGCTAAAGAGATGAAGTCCATGTGCAGTTACAACATGACTGTCACAATGAGGAATGGAGCAAGGCCAGGGACAACCTTCAGGGCAGTTTCTCTGAGGTAGGTGATACTGTGTTTCAGGGGAAATCAGCAAACACATACTATAAAAAATATCTGGAAACCGCTAGATTAAAATAACATTAATTTGATTTCTTTATTGTAGGATCTCTTAAAACTATTTATATTCTAACATGTGTTATAACTTCCCACAAGAAGAGAGGGAGAGAGTAGTCCCTTATTTGGTAATGAACTGTTAACTTTCCTGAGCATCTCCCAAGGCTCTTTAAAAAAGGGTGTCTTTCCTTACCAGTGCTGCTGGAATATGGGTTCTTGGTGTCATCACAGAAAAGAATTCAAGCTGTAGCAGTGAATTTATTAGAAGAAAAGAGGATTGCACTACCCAAATGGTAGGAGCAGGCAGGCTAGGAGCAGAGCAACAAGGCCGAAGAACAAAAAGGCTTGGGAATATATTACTTCTAAAATGAGGGTGTGAAATAGTCAAAACTTAGGGGGGCATTATAGGCATTCCTCTGGAGGTCCTTGCTAACCACTCCTTCCCGTTGGGAGGAGGGACTTGTGTCCTTACTTAGCTCTTGTCGGAACTGTTCTGGCACTGGGGTGAGGATTTTCTCTGCCTGTGATGCTATAATAATAATATTATAAGGCATCACAATTAGCTAAAGTTGACCTTCAAAGAAAGATGGCACCCTGGGTGTGTTCTTGGCCACTGAAATCTAATTCTGGCTGGTCTGGTAGTTGCACTTTTTAAAAGAATGATCTCATCTCCTCCTTCTCTTTCTCCCCCTTCTCTGCCTATAGCCCTATTCTTGCTGCCCATGGAAATAGCAGGAGTATGAACCTGGTGGCCCTCAGCAATTATTCTCTCACAAAAAGCAATGAAGGTGAATGTGCTTCTCATATAGAGAATAGAAAGAGAAGATCACAAAATGTAAATTAATTTAAATGGGACGGAGTTTAGGACACAGAGTATATGATAGAAAGTGATGAGAAAAGGAAAAAGAAAACCAGATTTCTAATCCTGGCCTGATAACGAATGGATAAGAGGCTAATTAACGTATGTTACATGGGGCATAGATTACATTCAATAACAATAGAAAATAAAGAATTAAAAAAAAATAACTTGGATTGTTGGTACCGAGAGTTCTGGATTGATAAAAATCAGAGAGGGCAAGATGGCAACCGGAAAGGAGGTCCTAAAGCCTCTCCCAGAAAACACAATTGAACGGCCATCCAGGAGCCAAGGACGAGGACTCTGAGTGATACAACATCAGCTAAGAAATCCACTCATCACAAGTAAACACCTGAAGGTTGGAAAGAAGGGGGCGAGCAGGAGAGAGGGAAGGGAGCAGAAACAGATTGCAACAGGACCCCATCACTGCTGACATCTGGGAGCAGCACAGTGCATGGGAGAAGGGAGGCTAAGAGATGACAAGAGTGAAAGCCAGCCAAAGTGGCAGAATGGTGGGAGACCGTGGGGGAGCAGGGTCTTAGATCAGCATGTTGGGGACAGAGCTTGGGGGCCAGCCTCTGAAGTTCTTGAGTAGCAAGAGGGCTGAGCAAGGATTTTGAATAGCCACAGGCTGAGGTGGGGCCCCAGAGACAGCATCTTGGTTCCAGTGTCCCCATAGCACAGAGCACACATGTGCACGTGCATGGATCCTCCACAGGGCTATGGTTCCCGGCTCATGGTAGATGTGAGCCGGCTGTCTTTGCACGACTCGTGACACCACGCCAATGGCTTTGGCCCACATCCAGCACCCACACACGGGGTGCGCCTGCAGACTCCATCCCAAACTGGCTGGTCACTGGAGCAGGTCTGGGAAGAAAGGCAGGTTTGATATTATTTGCTCCAGCCAGCAAGAGCAGTCCTGGCCCACATCCCCCAGCTTCCCCAGCAAAGGGAAAGAGGTAGAGCTGCCCCAGTACGCTTTTTGTTGGAATCTCCCTTCTCCTACAGCCTGCCCAACAAACTGAAGGAAGAGGAGGGACTCCGGATAGATGCACATCACCTCCAAAAGCAGCTGGAGACCAGAGATAAGGCTTAAACAGTGCCCCTCTGTCCCAAAACTTGCCCCCCCAGTGCCACCTAGTGTCTGCCCTACAGCAAGATACCACAAAAACACTACTCAGAGGAAAGAGCTCCTGGACTCTGCTGAATATAACGCCCTCATGCCAAAGAGGAAGAACCTAGCAGACAGTACAAATAACTTAGGATCTAAAGCTGCTCAGAAAGAACATGAAAAATCTCCAGAAAAGGACTCATAGACCTAGAAATTTCTGAATTAAGTGACAGAGAATTTAAAGTAGCCATTCTAAAGGCTCTGAGAGAAATGAAAACATACTGGCAGAACACCATAGCTGAGGTGAACCACCTAAGGAAGGAAATACTTGAACAACAACAACAAAAAAATTAACAAAGAAATTCAAAACATAAGGAAGAATGAGAAGGAAATTTGAGAGACAAATAATACAATAAAAGAAGTGAGAAACGAAACAACTGCCAACCAGATGGAGGAAAGAATTAGTGATATTGAAGATCAGAACACAGAAACACCTCAAAAAAAGGGAGATAGGGAATATAGAACCAAAAGGATTGAAAGAACTCTGCAAGAATTATCTGACTTCATGAGACAAAACAATACCAGGATGACAGGATTAGAAGAAGGAGGAGAGCACTCTACAAAGAATGTACTCAAACAAATAGTAGATGAGAACTTGCCAATCCTATGGAAAGATCTGGAACCCCAAATTCAAGAAAAAAAAAGGTCCCCTAAATACCTGGACCCTAGCAGATCTTCTCCAAGACACATGGTACTAAAGATGTCCAAAACTAAAGACAAAGAGACAATTCTCAAGGCAGCCAGGGAAAAAAGAATTATAACCTTTAGAGGAAAACCTATCAGGCTGGCCTCAGACTTATCAGCAGAAACTCTGATAAGCCAGGAGGGAGTGGAATCAAACATTCAAAACTTTAAAAGAGAGAAACTTCAGCCAAGAATAAACTATCCAGCAAAATTATCTTTCATATATGAAAGAGGAATAAAGACCTTCTCACATACAGAGGCTGAGGAGATTCACCAGGACAAGGCCGGTATTTCAAGAAATACTGAAGGAGGCTCTTTGACCTGAAACAAAACATCAGTATAAATGCAATAGAGTTGGGGCAATAAGAAAGAAGCAGAAATAAAACAAAACAACAACAACAAAAGTAATGGCCACAGGAAATCCTCACATATTCATCATCACTCTAAATATTAATGGATTCAACTCACCAATAAAAAGACACAGAGTAGCAGACTGGATTAAAAACAAAACCCATTCATGTGCCATCTCCAAGAGACACACCTCAGCCATAAGGACAAACACAGACTCAGAGTGAAAGGATGGGAACAATACTCCAAGCAAACAGTAACCAGAGAAAAGCAGGAGTTGTCATACTGATATCTAGTGAAATAAACTTCAGGTTAAAAAAAGACAAAGATGGACATTACATAATGATAAAAGGCACAATACAACAACAAGAAGATTTGACACTAATTAATGTATATGCTCCCAACCAGGATGCACCAAAATATACAAAGAAACTACTAACAGATTTGAAAGAAGAAACTGATAAATGCACAATCATTGTGAGAGACTTAAATACCCTGCTAACAGCCATGGACAGATCATCCAAACAGAAAATAAATAATTGACATTTACAGAACACTTCATCCAGCAAAAAGAGACTATACCTTCTTTTCTAGTGCACGTGGAACATTCTCAAGGATAGACCACATGCTGGGATACAAAAGTAGCCTCAGCAAATTCAGAAGATTGAAATCATACCAAGTGTATTCTCAGATCACAAGGCTTTGAAATTAGAGATCAACTGCAAAAGGAAAGCAGAAAACATCACATATACATGGAGATTAAGCAACATCTTATTAAAAAATGACTGGATAAAAGAACAAATAAAAGAAGAGATTAAAAAATATATAGAAACTAATGACAATGAAAATAACAATATATCAAAATAATTGGGATATAGCGAAAGCAGTAGTAAGAGAGAAATTTATATCATTACAGTCCTATCTTAAGAAACAAGAAAAATCACAAGTAAACACCTTAGCATCCCATGTTAAAGAACTAGAAAAAGAAGAGCAGATGAAACCCAAAGTCATCAGAAGAAAAGAAATAATAAAAATTAAAGCAGAGCTAAACCAATTTGAGAACAGAAGGACAATAGAAAAAAATTAATATTACAAAGAGCTGGTTCTTTGAGAAAGTCAACAAAACTGACAAACCCCTGGCTAGACTAATCAAAGGACAAAAGGAAAGGACACTGATGGACTCAACCTAAAATGGTCCTGAACTGCCATTTTAATCAGTTGACCTCTCCCTCCCTTCCCTTGTCTGGTGATGACTCAGCTTAGCTCGGGGAACCAAAACCCGCCCTGGCCCGGGAAATTGAAATTTATCCCCGACCAATCAGAAGCAGCCACCTATACTTCCCTCTGCATTTTGCCCGCCAAACCCTCCTACCTATATAAATGCTCTCCCAACAGTTGGAGCTGCTGCTCTCCCATTGCAAGGCAGCCTGGCAGGTCGTTTAATAAAGCTTGTCACTACCGCCCAGTGTTTCGGCTCTTTTCTATCAGACACAAATATCCAAAATTAAAAATGAAAGGGGAGAGATTGCCACTGATACCACAGAAATACAAAGGATTATAAGAAAATATTATGAAGGGCTTTATGCTACTAAATTTATCAACCTAGAAGAATTGGAAAGTTTCTAGAAAGTTATAGCCTACCTAGACTGAACCAAGAAGAACTGGATAATCTAAACAGGCCAAACAACAGCAAATTTGTAAGGGGAAGTAAAACTTACTCTTCCCAAGGTCTGTGATTATCATGCGTTATGGCTGTTCCTGAAAGTCCCCATTGTGTCCAGCACGTATTGTACCTTTACGCATACACATAGCCCCAAGGACTCAGTGTACCGAAACCACCTCAGGGCGTTCCCAACTCATCCTTAAGGGAACATTGTTCTATCAGATCTCAACCTGAGCTATACGGGGAAGCAAGGCAGCCAGAGGGCAGGAGATTAACCTCAGAAGGGGTGAGGGTCTATGCCTCATCTCTGTAGAGCCCAAGCTCTCTCCTGTTGGCCCCTATGTGACTGTGCTTTAGGTTGTTCCTCCTGTGAGGAATCTTACCTGTCATTGACTAACCAGCCATCCCCTGGGGCCATACAGGGTGATTCTATGCCCCCATGGCCTCCACGCTGAGCTCCTGCCTCAGGATGTCATGGGGAATGCATGGGGGGACAGATGGGTTGGCAGTTGGAAGGCAACACATATCAGTATTAGAAAAAGCTGGGGACATATAGATCTTTTCATAAGGAGCAAATACTGCGTATGTAGCCATAATCACATGGCTGAGAACAGAACAAAACACATTCTCTACAGGCAGAAAGATTTAAAGGAGTGCCAGAAGCACCAGGCTAACCTTGCTTTTGTACTTTCTCTGGAAACAATTGACGAGATAAAGCGATTATATTTGTACTTCGGTGACTGTGAGTGAGCGAAGTAGAGACAAGTTAAGAAAAGTCAGAATGTCCCTGTCTGCTGGTCATTTCTTACTTGATCACTGCCAGGTACAGGCAGTTCACAAGACAGCCAGAAGTTCACTCAGCAAATCCCTGCTGGGGCAGGGAAGTGGGTAGGGCAAGTGCAGGGGGAGGAAGAGGAGGTGGGTCAGGAGCAGAGGGCAGGAGTAGAGGCAAGGGAAGGGGTTGGGGCAGGAGGTGGGGCAGGGGCAGGGGGAGAGGCAGAGGCATGGCCAGGGGCTGGAGCAGAGGCAGAGGGAGCGGCTGGGGCAACAGCAAGATGGTCAAAGAGAAGTAAAGTCTCTCCTGGTAGTCTCCTTTGCCCACACTCCTGAATCAGATGAACCACTGCTCCCTTCAAAGAGAAGGAAGACAGAAGACATCCACGCTCTTGGGGAGTGGATGTCCGCTATTCCTAAGGCTACTTGGGCAGGGGCTGGGGGAGGAGGGTATATGTGTTGCCCTAGGATTTGACTATTGAGCAGAATAAAAAGGACTTTGGTGAAAGCGAGAGACCTTGCTTTATAACATACTTGGGGTGTCCAGCCATAAATGCCTCTATTTTTCATATTACATGGCTGGATACTTTCAGGACAGCTCTTGTATATGAAGATGAAGTTGAAACTTTTGAAAAAATTCAGTTTTTTTCCAAATACAAACTTTCAAACATTTTAGAACACGATTTTTACATTTGTTTAGCCTGAATATATGCCCAGAACGTGTTTAACTCATAAAAGAGAATGATAGAGCTGCATCCAAGAGCATGTGCAGACTAGAGATTTATGTGTTCACTTGTGTTATGGGATGCATTGTGTCACCTTAAATTTATGTTGAAGTCCTAACTCCCTGAATCTCAGAATGTGCCCTTATTTGGAAGTAGAGGCCTTGAAAATATAATTGGTTAAGCTGAGGTCATTAAGGTGGGCCTTGATCCAACATGATTGGTGTCTTTCTAGAAAGGGGAAATTTGGACACAGATGAAGACATGAAAAAGGATGATGAAGTGAAGACACAGGAAGAAGATATTCATCCCAAATTAAGGACAGGAACAAAACCTTCCCTCTCAGTTTCCAGAAGGTAAGACATAAAGTTAGATTTAAAGGGGAAACCTGTTAGAAATCTATCTCTATCTCCTTCTTATACACACATCTGCTGAGGAGGAGCTTTAGAAATACTCCATGTATGCTATCCGCACTGCAATATTAATTATTACACTGCCACCAGGAAGATCTTTATGGCATTAAAACCTAAAAGCCAAGACTTGTTCAACATATTTAATGACTTTGTGTACCTGCACTTAAAGGAAAAACTTATCGGGGAAGAGGAAAAGAAAGGGGAAAAATCTATCTGCTTGTATGGTACAGAAATTGCTCATGCTGAGGGCATTGCTTCTTCTTTTACCACTTTCCCATTGTATAGCATGCTTAAGCAATACTAAAAACAAGACAAAACAAAAGAAAACAAAAAGTATGACCACAAAAATACACTCAAGGTCCTTTATTTGGGACAATGCTCTATTATCACCTAGAATTCATTTCACCATCCCTCACGGTGAACTTTACTCTAACAAAATTTCCATCCAGTTTATAGTTTTTATTTGCTTCCAGGAAATATGTTCACTCACAATTTCTATATGCCTCTTGATACATTCAACATGGTTCCAAACTCCTAATTAAACTTGAAAAACACTGGGGAGACATAAACTAAAAAAGTACTTATCTTAAAAGATTGCCCTGGAGCTCAGCAAATGACTCTCTGGTTTGTAAAGTGAGATCATTAATTAAACATGAAATACTTATATGGCCATTTGGAGAATCACAATTGCAACTGTAGGATAGCATATGTTAATCCAATTCTCTATAGTTTTTGTTTTCTTTTTCATTTCATGCTAGGAGAAATAATTCTACTTTTATGTCTGTAGACCTTAATACTTCTATTGGTAAATTTTAGTGTAAGTTTTTGTGACTATTTGAGCCTGCACATGCAAAAATTCTATGAGTTTGTAAATGGAGTATATGATATAAAATTTCATATATGTGTAAAGATTTGCATTGTCTAATATAGTCAGAGTGTTTTGTATGACACTATCTGAAATTGAACATAATTGGTTGCATAGTGATTTTAGAAATATTTATTTGAAAGTTTTTATTATAAATTAATGCCTATGAGAAAACAAACACAACATTTAATTTATAAAATTGTAACATATAGGACTTATATATATATATGGTGCTTAGCATAGTGCTTCCAACATAAGTAATATATATGTTAACTATTATTATCAATGAACTAAATATTGGCACAATTTTAGGATCCCTGATTATTTGAAAAAAACACTGGAATATGCAGTATTTTAAATTTTTAACAAATGTATTAATCTTAATTCAAGCTAATAAATTCAAATAGTACTTAAAAGAGATAAGTTAAGGCACAAAAAGATTAAAAATACACAGCTTACCCATTAAGTTTTGTGGTATGAAATTTGTACCATCTGTTGTGTAGGATTCATCCGGAATGTGTAAAAATCCGTGAAAACAATATGTAGACAACAGATTATTTACTAATAATTGAACTAAACCAGAAATATGTCTTTTGGGGGAAATTTTTCATAACTGTGAGAATAAAATCAGTATGACAAAAGTCAGCAGAACTTTGACAGGCTTTGATAGTTTCAGAAAGACCAGTGAGTGGACCATGATTAAGACATACATTGAACACCTGTTACAGAAGATTTTAAATTTCTGTGGTATATTAAGGATAATTTGCAAGCAAATGAGGACTATAGCCTTGTTGGCTTGCTAATCATTTCATTTATCAAGAATATGTATTAAAAAACCACAGTCATTTAAAGAGATTTTAAAGCCCCTATTTCAAAAGTTTGAAATTCCAAAGAATAAAAAATAATTCTCTTGGAGATGAAGGGTGACTGGTAGGTCCTATAATCTGCAAAATTGTGTGTTCAGCGACATTAATTTAGGAAGTGAAAGACTGTGACTTAGAAAAGATACCGTTTCTTCTCTAGGGCCTCTGAAAGTCATGCCTGGTGTTGGCAGGTGACTTTGGCAGCCAAAGTGGAGGTACCTAAGACCTTGTTGAAAAACCTGAGGAGTCTAAAATGTTACTATACTTGCAAATGAGCATGCTAGCCTGGCACAATTTTACAGATGCTGACAGAAGACATGAGACGTCTGGGTCAGACGTAAAAGACAGTCCTACCCACAGCAGTAGCAGTAGCCGTAGAGTCAGCGTGCTCTTGCACAGTTCACGAGCCTCGACTCCTAGCATGCAAGGGGTAGGGGATGGTGGGACTTCACGCACAGTGGGTTGCTTTGGCAACTGGACCATTTTATAACGGGCAGTAACACGCTTCTCCATTTCTCCAGAAGGAGACACTATCTCTATATTCCAAAGCTGTTTAATTCTACAAATATCTGTGAACAGAGAGACTGGAAGAAGTGTCTCTGTCTGCCAGACATTTATGAGACGCCCAGGAGGAACTGCCTTCTAACAGACAGTTGCTATTATTCTCATCAGCAATACTGGATGCCAATGTTTTAGGCCACACAGTAGTATCTTAAAATTATATTCATACCAGAATTCAAGTTCTGACCTGAAAGCTAATATGAAAACAGATTAAAGAAATGATATGAAAATATAATTGTCAAGAATAATGTAAAGGACTAACATACTAGGTAATTATTTAATAAACTGCATGATAATGTGCTCCATCCAAACCAGACATTAAACAAAAAAGAGGAAGTTCAATCCAGAAAACAATGCATACAAACCAACAGAGAAGTCAAGGTTAGGACCAAGAATACAGTCATGCAGCGACACAGGTAGCAGAAAGTGGTACGTGTTCTCTTCACGGGGAATAACAGCTGGTGAAAAATTTAGAAGATTACAGGGAAGAGGTTGTGAGAAGCAAACCAAATGCCTCCATTAACTGAATTCTATTTAAAAAATGCAAAGTTGTGAAAAAAGGAAACTTTATAGTATACAATTTTATGCTAAACAGTGTTTATACTTGTACAGTAATAATAATATTGTAAATGGTTATTTAGCTGAACAATTCCATATATATATAGAATTCCTTACCGAGTTATTTGTACAGTGCTGCCAACATAAGTGCATGGTGGGTAGTTCGCAATCTTAACTGTCACATTTGGGTGATGACAACAGCTCTGATGGCCATTCCAGAAAAAGAGTTGCAAAATTGCTTTGAAGAACGGACTAGGTACTGGTGTCAGTGCACAGCTTTCCAAGGGGGGTACTTTGAAGGTGACCGTAGTGATACTCAGCAATGAGGTATGTAGCACTTCTCCTAGGATGAGTTCATGAAAGTAATTGTCCGACCTTATGTATATGTGTGTATGTACTGAGAGGTGGAGGTGCCTTATGAACCTAATCACGAACTGTCATATGGGAAGCAAGTACTTGATGTTTAAAACTGATAAATCAGCTGTTTAGGTACATCATTTGACAACAAGGAGGTAGCTACTAGATGGAACAACTAAAAGAATTAGAATTGATTGCACTTCTAAAGCAAGAATGGGGAGGTTGAGGCATATGCATGTAGAGAGATACACTACAGATAGAGACAAAGAGGGATACAAATACAGATATAGATTAGATGTAGATGTAATATGGGTATGAACATGGACAAGAATGTGGACATGATGTGTGTTATAAACATGTATGGAAATATATGGCTGTGCCAGTAAATTTGTTGACGTTTGAAATAGGCATTTTAAAAATGCTACATATTTTCTTGAGAGAATCTCATGTCTTGCAATACTTTATATGATTTTCTATTATGTTATTTTTTTGTATCTTGTTCTACTAAATTTAAGCTTCTGAGGGCACATAGACTATAGTAGGTATGACATGGATATTTGGGGAGATACTAAATTCAGCAAACAAGACAGACAAGATACTATGTCATGTCATTATATGGAAGATTAGTCATATTTAGAAATTTTAAGAAATACATATATCCTTGAGGCTCGTTTTTAGTTGCATTATACAGGCATCTATCTGCATGTATGTTTTAGAAGTTCTCCAGGTGAATCTGATGCATATCATATTGTCTGTATTACTAGTAGAAAGTATAAACATTAATTTTTGTCATTAAGACAGCCTAATGAAAACTTAATATTTGAATAGCAGGCCTAAAGGAAACACCAAAGTAGAAAAAGAAAAAAAAAATACTACTTAGTGTTTGAAATTGTTATTTTGGAAGAGAAAAAAAATTGTGAGACACTAATGACTGATTAAAAACATCTTAGTTTTCAGTCTAGGTGTTTTTAAAGGTCTTTTTTTCCATAAGAGCAATGTTTCATTACACTGAAAGAATACAAGGTTATAATAAACCATTCTAAGATGTGATGACAGACATTCATTAATGACTGTAGAAAATTCTGCTTATGACAGTACTCATGATGGTAATCATAAATGAATGTCATCAAATGGTACCTAATTAGTGTGATTAACCAACTTCAGTACTCACTAGGGAATGCATTGAATCAGCACACTGCCTTTTATACATAGGAAATGTTTTACGTTTGATATCAATGCCTTGTACCTGTTAATAGAGCTCTTTTCTTGGTTTTCACTCTCATGTATCTGAGCGGTCTGTTATCAGGCAGCATGTCCGCTAGATAAGCATAAATGACTTTGGAAATAACGAGGCACACTGAAGAATTTGATAGGACCCTTCATAGTGAACTTAGGAGACTGAGTGTCAGAAATTCTAGCAAAGGATTTGAAACTAAATCCTTATTCACTTTGTCTTAAATAGTCTTAACCAAATTAAATAAAATTGATGATCTAGGTAATTTGCAGGAGTGTTCACATGTACCATAGAAAAGTCTCTGCGTGAAAGAAGTACATATGATAAATAAAATAATATCAATTGTATATAAAGTCTTAGGATAAATATTTATTAATCGGTACAAGAACATTTTAAGTCCCATTATGTAGTTGTATGTTAGCATTTACAGAAGCAACTTTGCACAATGAATTGAGGTAATTTATATGAATCAAATTTAATAAAATGATATGATAGTATTCTGAAAATGATGAAGAGTGATACAGTTATATGTGTTTCTACAGTTTATCTTAAATACAATATCAAACATTTATGCACCCAAATTTTAGAAATGCATATAAATTTTAAAAATTGCATCTCTTAAGACTTAACATCCTCACATAACAAAAGATTCCTCTTTTGAAAAGGTATTACATTATTTATTTAACAAAGGAGTATAAATTAAAAAGTAATTAAATAAATAAATTAGAATCTGTAAATAAATAAATTAGAATCTGTAAATAATGGCACAGGTTGAATCTTGAAATAGGATAAGACAGAGGTCACTCACAACCTAGGCTCACTTTCTTCATCTAGAAAAATCAGAATCTAATTTCTTTTCATCAGAGCTATTATGAGAATAAATTCAGGCTATGGACACACACTTTTTAAATGAATATAATATGTTTACTTGTGAGACAAAAATTGTTTTAATGTTTATACTGTAGGGCTCAGTGATGGGTATATAAAGTTAAATTTATGTATTGTCTTCATTTGGTATAATTCTTATTTTGGTTTTTTGAATTTAAATTTTATTTCATCCAGGTATCATCTACATTCTAGATATTGGGACAGCATATCCGAATGGAAAGAACCAGAGAATTAGAGTACAACAGTAACCTGACCTCATACCTTGCTTGCTCTATAACAGTGTAACACCTGATTTCTCAATTTTTAAATTGGGGATAATGCCCACCCCCAAAATATTATTATAGATATTGGAAAAAAATAACAAATATCTAATCCATAGAGTATTTATAAAATACATTTTCTGAAGTTATAATTGGAAAACTAAAATAAGTAAGAGACCTAAAGTTAATCTTCTTGTTAGAATGGTTACTATCAACAAGACAAGGAATAACAAGTGTTGGAGAGGCTGTGGAGGAAAAGGAACTCTCACTCATTGTTGGTGGGAATGTAAACTGGTACGGACACTATTGAAAATAGTATGGAGTTTCTTCAAAAAATTCAGAATAGGATTATATACGACCCAGCAATCCCTCTTCTGGGTTTCTATCCAAAGTATCTGAAAACATTTATTTGTAAAGATACATGTACCCTTGTGTTTATTGCAGCATTATTCATGGTGGCCAAGACAGGCAAACAACCAAATTGTCCTTCGGTAATTGACTGGATAAAAAGATAACGGTACATATATACAAGGTAATATTACTCAGCCATAGGAAAAGATGAAATACTGTGGCTTGTGACAATATAGATGGATCTTGAGATTATTTTGCTTAGTAAAAACTGTCAAGCAGAAAAAGTCAAGAACCATGTGACCTCACTCATACGTGAGCTATAAAACTGAAAGCAACGAATGAATGAGACAAGCAAACAAACAAAAACTTACAGATACAGAGCACAGTTTAGTGGTTACCAGAGAGTTAAAGGGTGAGTTTGGGTGGTAGGAGAGGGTAAAAGAGTTAAATATGTGGTGATGGAAGGAGAACTGGCTCTGGGTGGTGAGCACACAATGCAATATATAGATGATGTAGTACATAATTGTACACTTGAAACTTATATAATTTTACTAACTAATGTCACTCTAATAAAATTAGTAAAATAAAAAATGTATATAAACACAAATTCCAAATTACTTTATTGATCATGTTATGATCACTGTATCTGTATAGTTAATATATTTAATTTGTCCTCAACAATTGCCTAATAAATGGGAAAACAATTCAAGCGGTTTTTATTTATTTAATCATGCCCATATAACCTAACTTACTGTTCACCACTTGAAGGAAAGTGTCAGCAGCTGGTTCTGTGGCCTTTCCTTTGGTTTGGAGGTAGAAGGGGTTCTGAACAATAGCCTTGATCAATTCGCCTTGCAACCTGCAGTTCAAGATGTCGTCGTTTATCTAACAATCTGAAAATCTGGCTAAAACTCAATGCTTAGGACTGTTCACTGAGTAAAAAGCAACCCATATTGATGGGATTCAGGGGAACCAGCAGAATGGGATGTCTGAGGGCTTAAATGTAAAATCTGATGGCTTCTCTGATTTGAAGTTTTTTTCCAAACATTCAGCCTAGTCCTTTGTCTATGCAGATGCCAAGAGAATTACTCAGACATAAGATACTATACCTAGGATATTGTACAAACTGCATTGTTTCTTGTTTTGAAATATTTTTTGGCTTTTCTTAATGCTGAATGACTTTTATTACTTATAGACTGAAGATGCCTATTATATGTGATGAGACTGTCATTCTGAAGCCAAGAGGACCACAGTTCACTGATTCTCCTTAGAATAGAGTACGCATGGTAGCACTGTATCAATCCCCTAAGTTTTTCAAGCATTTAATAGATATGCATATAGATTTTTCCTTCTCATATGGCTTTGTTTTTTATATCAATAATCAGACTATGATATTGCTAATCATTATCATTAAATGATATTGTGTTAAGTCTTGGCCGAAGCTGGTTACCTTTCACAGTCCTTTTTAACTCTTGGCATTCAGAGTAGGACAATATAGGTTAAAACATAAATATATTTATTTATACAGTAGATCCTCAGATAACTGGCATCCATGGCAATTGGTAGATGCCAGATATATGTAAGTAGACTCTCCAAGAACTGGAACTCAAGCAACGGGCACTCTCAAGGAACCAGCAAAATCTCAAGCAACCAACAGCATTTTGCCGGTTGCTTGAAAGTGCCGGTTGCTTGAGTTCCGGTTAACGGAGGGCCTACTGTGCATTGTTAATACGGTAATACACTCAAAAAGCTGAGTCACTCACTACACATATCCCACCGAACTTGTGAAGGCCAGTATCTTGATCATGGATAAAATGGAATTTGAGGTACAGCACACTGAGTTGAGAATCTGAGAAGGAAGATGTTTCAGGATTTAAACTCTAGGGAGTTATTAATCCGGCTTATTTAACTCCTATAATTTTATAGCCGGGACATCTGGATTGATTAGAATATCTCTAGTAGTTTTAAAATAATAAAGTAGAAGTCTGGAGTCCCTGTCAAGTACCAAAGTTATCCAATATACACTCAACAGTTCACAAGGAGGCAGCTGAGCAGTAGAAGGCTGGTCCTTACCGGGAGATCTCCTAAGTGGCCACTTGATGATACAGTAACAAGCTGAGCTAGAGCAATTTCCTTTCATGAATTAGTGATCTTTACATGTATAATAGAGTCATAAATTTTTGATAAAAGTCAATTCAAATCAATTAAAATAATGATCCATAATAACCTTCTAAAATTTTCAGTTGAATCACCGTAATTTGTTACTACTAAAAATTATTATATCTTCTACATTTTCTTTCTAGGGAAATATTTAACAAGAGGACTGCAAGCATCCAGGATGGATATCTACCTAAAAATGCATTTCCTCTAAGAATCATCTTATCAATGCTTAATCTTGCATCCATTTCATTTAACAAATAAATACAAAGTGAATTCGTTTTGTATTTACTACGTGCCAGGCCCTCTTATTTGAGGTGATTTTTAAATTGGCTGGGGAATATATTGTTATCTGATAGCTTGAAACAATATTTAAGGTTGCTTACTTAGATATGCTGATTGCATAGTTTATTATTTTACATTTTGAATTACTGAGCTTAACTGAAGTCAGAGAAGCACAAAATAAATCATGAGATAATTGAAAGAAACTGTTTTTATCCGTATTTCCTCCAACAACTATGGGCACGTGAGATTCTAGTTTTTAACATATACTGGGTGTCCATCACATGGTTATATGCAGCTACGTTGCCCTCTTACCAGCTTGGATCAAATAGCATTTAATAAAACCTATGTTATATTGGATCTCTCCATCTTCTCTAACTTTCCTACCTCTCACACATTAAACTATTTTCAATTCATAAGTGAATTGAGGGGCAGTACCTGGTATTTGTGTTTAGTTCATATTTTCTCTTGAAATCTTTGACTCATAACAAAACATACAGATTCTAGCATCTTCACATTTGGCATTGTGTTTGAAAAAAAAAAACCAAACCTGTTTATTTAACTTTCATAAATTGGAGATGGACATGTGTGTAGGTCCCTCTCCAAATACCACAGTAGAAGACTGAGGGCCAACAGCCTTGCTACATTCCCTAAGCATTGTTCTGTCCCTTCGTCCACCTAAACTATTTCAAACACACCTAGGTTTCACAATAGAGCAACCCTTCTATCTCCCTTTTCACAATGATGCTGCCTCAGAACACACAAAGAAAGTAGAAGTCACCAGTTGAGAAGTACTCGACTTCCTGCCATCCAACATAAGAATAAAGATTTCTTTATGCTCATTTTTTCCTGCATCCTTCCTTTTCCACTGGGTCAAATGATTAAAATCTCCAAGGTGGTTTAAGTATTCTTGCATTCTAAATCTATCAGAATTTTCACCCAGTCATCCTTCAAATCCTTATCTCCTTCCATTTTTAAACAGCACAAGTGTCTCATATTCTGTTATAAATTCATTGATTTTTATATTTATCGTGTCTACCAACTTTTCTTTTTAAGCTTCAGAGCTATTCTTGAGTTTACCACATCTCCCATTCTGTAGGTTGTCTTTTCATTTTGTTGATGTTTCTTTACTTGTGGAAATGATTTTTAGTTTAATAGTCCCACCCATTTATTCTTGCTTTTGTAGTTCGTGCTTTTTGTATTATATTAAAAAAAAAAACTTGCTAAAACCATGATCAAAGAACACTATTCCTGTGTTTCCTTCTAGGAGTTTTATGGTTTCAGGTCTTAGTTTAAGTCTTTAATCAATTTTGAGTTAATTTTTATGAGTTGTGTATGAGAGGGATTCAGTGTTCTGCCTGTGATGATGCACTTTTCTCAACACCATTTATTGAAGAGACTGTTGTTCGCACTGAGTATTCTTGACTCCCTTGTCAAACATTAGTGGGTGTAAATGTGAGTGTTTGTGTCTGGGTTCTCGGCTCTGTTCCATGGATATATGTGCCTATTTTTATACGATTAACATACTGTTTTGGATACCATAGCTTTGTAGTATAGTTATCACAAGTTGACTGTTGGGCAGTCACCTATGTTTATACCATTTTTCCTGGAAAAGTTCTATAGCTAAAAACAAAATATTAGTAAATATTTTAAATTAGTAAATATCTTACACAGACATGAAATATTAGACTTTACAGATTCTGTTGTAATTTTTCATTTAGTTCAATGAAAAATCTAGTAATTTTCATTTAGAAATAGTTTTCCTCCTTCTGGTTCCCTGAGGAGTCTTAGAATGTCTAGAACTTTGGGCCACAGGGTATAAGGAAGTTGCTACAGAGTAGAAGAGAGGGAGTGGAGCCACTTAGGAATTTCATCTAAGTCAAAAACATCTACCACTGCTTTGGGTCACTGTAGCTGTTAAAGCACACTAGGACTATGCTTATGCAAGGACTTGGCTTTAATCCCACCACTTTTTAACCTAGAAACTTTATGTGGGCTATTTATTCTTATTAAGTCGTAGGATAATCATTTAAATAAACTAATGTCAAATATGTCTGTCTCTCAGCGTACATCCAAATATATCATGTATTTCAAGATGATTTATGATATAATACTATATATATATTAGAAAAATACTTGAAAGCTAAAATTGTGTATTATTTGACCAGATATACCCAATGTTCTGTATGGTCTTTGTAAGTATTGTTCTCTCTGGAGTGAGGTTTTATTTTCTGCAGTCTTCAAACACTTGGGTAACCTCCAAAACACATGGAAATAATGGTTGATTTGCATTATCTCAGTTTAGACTTACAAAATTTCTCAAATATATGACCTTAAAAAACATTTGTTTTTCCTTGCAGGCCCTATGTCGCTCCATGCCTCTTTATTGTGCAGTTCCTTGTTTATTGTGCAGTCTACATTGGGCAGTTCCTTATTTATGGAATACTTTCGCCAATCCCCATATCTAGTTAATTCATTTCAAATAATTCTCAAAGATGGTTAAGGTATTGCTTCATTTAGGAAGACTTCAGATACTCACTGCATTTTATGTATATTTTCATAATTCTATTTACTGTCTACTATAGTAAACTGCAATCTCTTTCAAGGGTCAATTTGTATTTATCCACAACTTAAAAAACCAAAAAAGTGTAAAACCTTTGTGGATATTTAAGAAATCTGTTGAACTGGACTGCTGCCCTAGTACATGTAAATATATACAGTTCAGCATATTTTCATCTGTGTGGTCTAGATATATTTCAAAGTCAATACTACAGAGAATAGATGCCATTTGGGCAATGGTAATTGTTTTTCATTCAACATTCCTGCCTTGAATGTGTGTGTGTGTGTGTGTGTGTGTGTGTGTGTGTGTGTCTAGGTAATTTGGGGAAAGGAATGAATCACAGGTTATATTGCTAAAAATTTTACCATCTTTTCATTTTCATTATATAGCAGCAGAATCTGTGTAAATAGGTCACTTAAGGTGCAATCTCATTAAAAATCTTTCATACCGGGGAAAAAAAGAATCATTGATTTGCTTTATATTTTAAATATAACTTTTAAGTTTTACAGATATTTTTCTTTTTCTACAACTCTGACAATTACACTGCTTCTCACAAATTATCAGAAGGATACAAAATACATTTACTGACATTCAAAAAGTTACTCTTTTGGCATCATTATTTGCTAATGAGCTGCTTTTGGAATGTTTGCAAGCTTATGTGACAAGCTGGAGATTTATTATATGATTAAGGTCAGCTCTGTTACTTAGTTTATGAGAGACAAAAAAAATGTTCGCTTGTGCTTTTGAAAGATGGCTCTATTAAATACATTTGATCCAAAGCTTGCTTCAAACTCAAGAAATGGCACCTTAAATTTATGTAGCTGCTGTAACCTGTGAGGCAGCATTTCAGCAATTATCAGGCAATGTCCAGAGGGAGTTTGAGGGTGGGGATCACCAGTTAAAGTTTATGGTCAAGTTAATTTTTGAATGTTACAGTAACTGTTATTTTAGGCATATGAATAATGTAAGTAGAAATGCAAAGGCCACTTTGTCTTTCTTGCTGTCCTCTTGCCTTCATCAGACATTGATGTTAAAGACATCTGGATTACTATTAGCAGGGGCTCTAAGAAATCATTACACACTACTTTTAATTACTTCAGATGCCAAAAAAAAAGCACTTGGATTTTGATATTTAAGAAATAAAGATATTTGAATAAATCTCTGAAATGGCAAGTTTTATTATTTTTTTTACTGTTGTCCTTGTGATTGTAGAGTAAATTGGAATGAAGAAATACATTTAGAAAGAAGCAGGGCTCAATAAAAAGGAATTTTTAAGCCCTCAGTTATGAAAGTATTTCTTTCTGCAAAATGCATTAGTCTTGTTACAATCATTTGCAAATTGATTGAGCTGATTCTTATGATACCATATATGTGGTATCATAATCGCTACAATACAATTCGGTGTGAAAGGAAGAGAAGAAAGTAGCATTTTTTAACTGGTGATTCTAGAAAAGAATTATGGAGTAAATATAATATGGAAACATTGTTCTGTAAGATGAGCAGTATTTTGAGAGAAAGAAATAGGGAATGTTACTTTTTCTCTCTCAGGTATTGGAAGAGCCCAGTTGCAACCTTTCATGCCCCCTTCATGTCTTTTGAAAATAGTATGCAGTCAGGAAGAACAGAATCTATGCCCATATGTTTGTTCTTCCCTTATTAAGTCAATAGCTATTTTTAGTGAGTTTTTAGGGATAAAATAATTGACTTCCTTGACCTCAAAAATATATGTGAAAAATTTCCAGATGTAATATAACAGACAAAAGAAGATTTAGCCTCTATGCTGGTGGGTTTCATGACCTATCAATTATCAGTGACCTAGATAAATTTTCACTCGATTATGGTGACTTAAGATTCAAGGCCACAGAGAGAAACCAACATGAGGAACCAGGAGAGCCAGAGGGAAGGAAGCCCTGGAGGCTGCGCAGGACACATTGCTGGGAGGAAGGCCGGTATCAGTAACATGGGCATCAAGCTTCAGACTTCCCAAAGTCAGACATCTGGTCCTCTGTTCCTGTTTCCTCCCCCCACCTCCCTTTATTTTCTCCAAGTATGTGTTTATGATGATGTTCCCAGGGACGAATAACTGCTTGGTTTGGGTAGGTGACTCAGGATACCACAGCGATGACCAATGGGATTCAGTAGAGAAGATGAGAACAGGGACTTGTGGCAGCACCAAGAAAAGGTGGTAATGATAACAATTTAAAAATCAAAACCAGTGGAAGAGGCTTCAAGTCTACCATTGGTACTCTAGGAAAATGTCCTTCTTCGGGGAACATCCCGCTCAGTGTTACAGGCATTTTCTCTGACACTCCAACAGGGAGGAAAGAATGAGGAGGAGAATGAAGTTGGGACTTGCTATCATGATTTTTATAATATTTCCATATTCATATTTATTCTAATTAATAATAATGTGTGTTATAAAAGTTTGAGAAGTACAGACTACATTTCAGAAGAAGCACCCAATTTTAATTGTAACCACATTTTAAATGTGTGTGTGTGTGTGTGTGTGTGTGTGTGTGTATGTGTGTGTGTGGTGTATGGATTACAATCCATTATTATATAAGTATTAATAAAAGCTTGAGCAATTAAGTTTGGAAGCTTAAGTGAGTATTCTAATAATAATAAATATAATAAAATATAAACAAAACAAAACAAAAACCCACAAGAAATCACACAGAGGTTCATGTCTCTAATTTCTCAGACATAAATAAAGTCCAAGACTGATACCCAATTGAACATGTAATGGATTCTACTGGGGATAAGGATAATTGCTTATATTGGTTTAGTGATTACAGACCAAATTATATATTTAAGATTTTACAGATTTAGAGGAAGTGCTACATGATTAGAGAATGTGAAGAAATTGTTAGTCATGTCTCTGGAAATGATGTTACAAAATATTTTCTATTTGACTTTTCATTCCTGTAGCTTATTTTTTATATTTGTAAATTAATTTTTTATTTTTATTTTTAATAGAATTAAATAGAATTAAATAGGTTTAAGGTGTACAGCATGATGATTTGATATAAATATGCATAGTAGAATGATTATTACAGTAAAGCTATTAATAATTCTCATGTCTTTTCTTCACATAGTATTCTTGTGTGTGTGTGTGTGTGTGTGTGTGTGTGTATGTGTGTGATTAGAGCACCTAAAAATTTACTTTCCTAGCAAATTTCCAATATTCAACCAGGTATTACTACCTATAGCCATATAGTGTTGTATGTTATATCACTAGACTTATTTACTCTATCTAAAAAACTGCAAGTCTGTATCCTTTGGCCAGTATGTCCTATTTACCCCACCTTCCTGATAACCTTCATTGTACTATCTATGTATTTGACTTCTTTAGATTCCACGTATAAGGGAAATTGTGAACATTTTTTTTGTCATTCTGTCTGTTGTATTTCACTTAGCATAATATCATCAAGGTTCATCTACGTTGCAAATGAAAGGATCTTCTTTTTTATGGTTGAATATCATTCCATTGTATATATGTGTTGTTTCCATATCTTGGCTATTGTGAATAATGGTGCAAAGAACATGGAAGTGCAGATATGTCTTCCTGGTACTGATTTCGTTTCCTTTGGATAGATACTCAGAAGAGAGATTTCTGGATCATATAGTAGTCCTATTTTTACTTTTTTGAAGAAAACCCAATAATGTTTTTTATAATGGCTACACCAATTTTTATTGCTACCAACACTGTACAAAAGTTTTCTTTTCTCTACCTACTCACCATCACTGACCACTTATTCTCTGTCTGATAACAGCCATCCTAGCAGGTGTAAAATGTTATCTCATTGTGGTTTTGATTTTTATTTTCTTGATGATTAATTGAACATATTTTTGAGTACTTGCTGGCCATTTTAATGTATTTTTTAATAAGGTATATTAAACTCTTTTGCCTGTTTTTTAATTGTGTGTTTTTTTGTTTGTTTGCTTTGCTGTTTAGTTGCAGGAGTTCCTTATATATTTTGGATATTCACCCTTAGTTTGCAAATTAACTCGATGGTTTGCAAATATTTTCTCTCATTCCACAGGTTGTTTTTTTTCATTGTTGATTCTTTCTTTTTCCATGCAGAAGCTCTTAAGTTTGAATGCAGTCTCATTTAGCTGCTTTTGCTTATTTACCTCAGCTTTTGTGCTATATTAAAAAATAATTGCTAAGGTCCATGTCAAAAAATTCTTTTTCTATGTTTTCTTTTAAGAGTTTTAGTGTTTTTAGATTTTAAGTCTTTAATTCATTTTGAGTTGATTTTTGTATACAGTATAAACTTCCATTTTTATTTTATTTTTTTTCAAGTGAATATCCAGTAGTTTTCAAAACCATTCATTGAAGAGATTATCTCTATTGTGTATCCTTAGTGCCTTTGTTGAAAATGGTTGACATAAATGCTTGGATTATTTCTGGGCTGTTTTTTCTTTTCCTTTAGTCTACATATGGTTTTGTGCCAGTACCATACTGTTTTGATTAATATAGTTTTGCAACCTAATTTGAAATTATAGTGAGATGCCTCCACGTCTGCTCCTTTTTCTCAGGGTTGCTTTGGTTATTTGGGTTCTTTTGGTATGAGATTAACACTGGCCTCATAGGATGAGTTTGGAAGTGTTCCTTCTTCTATTTTTTTTTTTGGAAAGGATTAAGATTTTCTTAAATTGTTAAGGCTTTTTTGTTATCTAATATGACCTACCTCAGAGAGTGCTCTGTGTAAGTTTGAGAACTGTTGTTCATTTTAATGTAGTTCATTTTTAATCATTTAAAAATAATAAGATCAAACCTCCTCATGTAGCACTTACTAGTTTCAGAGATTAGTGTAATATTTTATTTTTATACAGAATTTTATTTTAATTCTTAAAATAACCTCATATTGTAGATGTTGTTCATTTAATATTTTAAAGATAAAGCTATATTTTATAATATATTTTATGGACTTTATTTTTTAAAGGTATTTTGAATTTACAGAAAAATTGAGAAGGTAAAGAACTTTCTTATACACCCCTTTTTCCCACACAGGCAGAGTCTCCCCCATTATCAATATTCTCACCATAGTGGCACATTTATTACAATTGATGAAACTTGATTGATCTTGAGACAGAAGCTTGTAATAAGCACATTGGTTTGGAGTGAAGTCCATGTTGTTTGAAATTCAATCCTTTTAAGAGTCACCATATCAACAAGTATATCTTATTTTGTATTACTAACACCCCTAAAGTTTCTTCCATTGCATAACATGCAATGAAGTGTTCAAACCATTTATAATATTTAAGCTAAATAAACAGTGTGTTTGATAGTTATGGTATTTTAAAATGTCTCCCTGATTCCAACAATTTAGAGTGAACGTTTTTCATTCATTTCAGTAATAAATTTTTATGTATTTTTTTACACTTACAATATTTGAAAAGAAAACTGAAACATTCATATATACATAAAGAAAAAGATATATGTTAAAATAAATTGATTATTAACACCTTGACCCAATCATAAACCTAAAATATTTGCAGGAAATGTTAATCAGGAGTTTTGTTAATTGCTATATTTCAGTACCACAAACTAGAGATTATATAAATCCCTTTGAAAAAAGTACTATAATCAATGTGTTTTAAAAGTATTACCATTACAAATTCTGAATATTTCATCTGCTTTATAGTAGAGTATTTCTATATATTAAAAATAATTTTATTTTTTAAATGTAGGGGATAATTTGATGTCACGTTTATAAGCACATTTACTCAGCATGTTTATATGGTCATTCTAACAGGAACTCTATACTCATACTAAATAAATAGATATTTTACTACTATATGATCAAAAGTGTTCTCAGTGATAAACTAGCTGTGTATCCTTAATCTTGTCACTTTAGTTGCACTGGTCACAGATTTAGCTCTTTAAAAACCAGGTTACTGGACTAATTAATATCTATTTTCTTTCAAATGTCAAAACTTTTATTCTGAAAATACGGTGATGACTGTAGTTCTTTATGTGTGATTTTTGCATTATTTGGTGATAAAATTGTTTCTTAGTGGAGAACTACAGGTCCAAAGTAAGAAAAACAACAGATGGATGTGAAAAGAGCAAACCACAATCAAGAAAACAACGACGCTTGAGACTAAGGGAAATCTGACACATTCATTCACTTAATCATCTATCTCCAAATCTTAGCACGATGACAAACATTTAACAGGAGTTCAGTAATTGGTTGCTAAATAAAGAAATTTATGCTACTTAAAATATTAACTAACTGATGAACTTTCTGAAATAATTATCATCCCCAGTATTCATTCTAAATATATTGTTGTTCCTTAACTTTAATCAAATTAATAAATGCACATATTATACACATTAAATGGTATCAAAGATTAGGAAAATAGTCATGTCCTAACCCAGCCCGACTTCTCTGAGGCAGTCACTCCCCCACACTTTATCTTTTGGTAATCACCCAATTTTTAAAAATGTATGCTTTATACTTAATTCATAATTTATTAATTTTGAGCATTATCAATTCATTTGAAGTAATAATGATTTAACTCTTTAATAGTTTCCCTCCACATCCTCCCTAATTGAAATATTATTACATTGCTGTCTTGAATTAAATCAATAATCAATGATTCCACTATTGTGGATATATGAGGTCTGTCCGGAAAAACTCCAGATATAAATGCCTCCATTTTTCATATTACATGGCAATATACTTTCTGGACAGCCCTCGTAAAAATATTATTTACTGCTGGTTCACAAAGTGTCCTTTCTTATGCAACTTAACTTTTCCTGAACTTTGTATCCTTTTCTTATAGTTACTTTATTATGGTTCTATTTTTAATTTTCCTCAGATCTTCCAACAGATAGATAAACACCAAGATGTTCTCTAAGCGCTCAAGAGGCCTAGATATTCGGTTCGTGCCATTTATTTTCATGAAGATCTAGCTCTCAGACTAGTTTCTCCCCAGGCTTGTTGTAAAAGGGCATGTAAAGGGCTTCCTGTGACTTCCATTTCCTAAGGTTTGTATTTTCTGTTTCCTTAACCTCCTGCTTCTTTTGTTGTTTCCTTCTCACAGGAGCTTCCTTAGGAGGAAGATAAGGTACAATTTTGAGAATCTGTTACCGAAATTACTTTTTGTACAAAATTTGTGTTGAATGAATAGTTCAGATATTGAATTCCAGATAGGAAATTTGTTTTTCTTAGAAATTTGATGTTCCTGAGCCCCAAATAAAATTATAACCCAAGTCTGATATCTTGATTTCAGCCTGGTGAGACCTCTAGGAGAGGATCCCGCAACCCAATGCCTAAATCCTACACTCTTGGAAACCCTGTTAATAAATTTATATTGTGTTAAGTTTCTGTATTTGTGGGCATTTGTTAAGCAGCAATAAAAAACTGATACATGACTCTAGATAGCTTTTATTCTACTGCATTTCAGTGCTCCCTATATAAGGTGTTCTTTGTAAATAAGCAATTCCCCTATTGAAATTATTTATACAGTGATAAAAATTTTCATAGCTAACAAGTTTTCTAATTACTGAGATTGGAAGTATGAACACCTTTAAATATAATATGTTTGCCAACTCATTAATTTTAGAAGTTAAAAGCCCCTGCTCTCTATGATACTGCTGACATGCTTTGGAAGTACCATCTGCCAGTTTCCTATTGGTAACATTAGAACATTTACTTTCTATATAAAAGTGCATGATCACAAATACAGAACTAAAAATCTCTGTTTATTGTATTCCCCTGAAAGGCATACTTCATAGTATGCATTGATTTATGTACACCACACATTCATATACAGTCTCTGAATATAGTAATAACATGTAAAACAAATTTGTATAAATATAAATTTCCTGAGGCTTTATTCTCTGGCCTGACTTAACTAAACACCATCACTATGAAAACTATTCAAGTGTGATAGAAAGCTAACATCCCATTGAAGTGAAAAGGACTAAAATTAGACCATTTTTAGAGCTTCATTGTTGCCATTATACAAAGGGGGATGTTTTCTCTTAAATCTGAATTGTGCCACACATTTACACGTAGCGATAAATCAAGTTACTATAACTTTTCTGAAAAAACGAAAATGCTGAGTTTGAAATTATGTGAGGACAACAGATTTCAGATGAAAAAGAAAACTATTTCAACAAAAGAGAAAAAAATAAGTTATTAAGGCAAATAATGTAAGAGGGAAATAATGAAAATTTTTATGGCAAATAATAAAGTGAAGAAAAGAAAGAAGCAAAATGCTAGGATACTTTTAAATATTGATCTAAACAAATGGTTTTAAAAATATTTATTGAATATTTCCCAAAATACCATCACCTTGAATGATTGAATTTTACCTTTGCTGTTCTTTGTTAACTGCATCCTGGCACCGTTTCACTTGTCGAGTTATCCTGAGCACAGAATGTCTGGAGAATTCCATATTGAATGATATGCTTTTATATAACTTTTTTATTCCAACTTATCATGGAAAAGTTTAAACATATAGAAAATTAAAAAAAATTATCTAACACATTCCAGTATACTGTTCACCCATTGTAAATATATTTGTTCATTTCTCTCTCTCTCTCTCTCTCTCTCTCTTCACACATAGGTATATATGATGGCTTTATTCTCTAAATGATTTATGATTAAGTTGCAATGGTCATGACCCCTTATAACCAAATAATTCAGCATTCAATTCCTAAGAACAACAGCATTGTCCTTCATAATGACCATACCATCACCATATCCAAGTATTTATCATTGATATGGTAATATTACCTAATTTGTTGTCCATAATAAAATTGTCCCGATTGTCCCCCAAATATCACCTTCATATGTGGTTTAAAAAAATCTGGAATCCAATCAAGAATTACATATTGCAATTGGATTTTTGTCTTTCTTTAAACTTTCTACTCAGAGCAGTTTCTTCTTATTTTGTGTTGCGGATCATTGACATATTCTAATAATCTGGACTATTGGTTTACTAGTATTTTCCACTATTGGGATTTGTCTAATTGCATCCACGTGATTTGAATCAGCTTGTTTTTCTTTCCCCAAGAATACAATGCTGAATTTCTAGTGCATGATTAAAGAGGTAAATATTGTCATTTTTCTCAATTGAATCACTATTTTTGGGGTGGTTTCTTTAAAAACTCTCCATTATAAAAGTATCTTTTACCTTTGCTAAATAAGAAGTGATAGCTGGTATAAATGCTCATGACCTCTAGCCCTCTAGCCTCTTCTCCAACAAAATTTTGACAATTATTTTAGTATGAATTGAGGGTCCTTGTCAGAATCAATTACTGCACTGAGAATTCAAAATTGTTATTTTCTTCTACGAGAAGCATTCTGCTGTAAAAGATCTTTTTTTACATTCACTTTCTCTCCCTCTCATTCTGTCTTTCCCTTTCCTTTTCTGCCTGTCTCCCTCTCCTCTCTTTCCTATTTTAGAAAATCCATCCACGTAATCACAATATTAATAGATACAAAAACCGTAATACAATCACCTATGTAGTTGGTGAAAAGGTCTTCAACAAAATTCAATACCCATTGCTTAATAAGATGAGATTTAGAAGATACATTCTTAAAATAACATATATTAGGGTTAAAAAAGCTTACAATATTGCACTTTGTAGATCTGGCTTTAGAGTTAGGAGGCTCTGAATCTGCTCCATTTCCAAAATTTAGTTGCTCTGTGACCTTGAGAAATAAAGAAAACAGTTGTACCTCAATTTTTCATCAGTGAGATGAGTTCTTAGTTTGGCCCATTGCAAGGTGCATAGATGATGTTCAGTAAATATTAGCTAATATTATTACTATTATTATAATTACTATTATTTATTACTCAGGGTTTATCTCAAAATAAGGCATGATTAAGAGTAATTAATTAAATTAGTTATATTTTTACACAAAAAGTACTTGAGTCAAAGATAAAGAAACTTTGAAATGTAACAGTAAACCATGCATTGAGAGATTTCAAACTTTCTCCCAAACTCTCCTTGAACAGGGAAAATGGCTTTTCTTTGAAAGACAGGAATTGGGAAGGCACAAGCCAAGTGTGTGCCCTGGGCTCAGACTGGAGTTGCTGGAGCCGAGGTCTGAGCCTCACTTCCAGGCTGTAGCCTTGAGTCCTGAAGCTGTGCCTCTTACTCCCTCGAAATGGTAACTGGGAAAACAAGAAGGTCAGGGTGGCCAAGGAGGAGAAATTGCTACTGTGGTGTTATGTGGAATACATGTGTAATTACAGGAGAAAAGTGCTCCAGGAACTCTGGGAGTCTTCTACCTTGTGGCAAAGGTTGAAGGGTCATGATTGGGTTTGGGGCAATTTCTATCATTTTCTTAAAACAGGAAAACCCGCCTATCTGCAACAACATGGATGAACCTGGAGGACATTATGCTGGGTGAAATAAGCTAGTTATAGGACAAATTACTGTTTGATTCTCTTTATACAAAGTATCAAATAATCAGAGACTACAGCACAGGAAATGGGGATTTGTTTTCAATGGGTATAAACTTTCAGTTATATAAGATGAACACCTTCTAGAGATGTGCCGTACATCTTAGTACCTATATTTATTAGCACTGTATTGAGCACTTAAAAATGTATTAAGAGGGTGGGGTCTCACGTTAAGTGTTCTTACCATAATGAAAATTACCTTAAAAGTAATGCATAAATTCTGAATTGTTACCTTATAAATCTTTAAGAACAGTATTCTGTCTTGTTCACTGTACAGTTGCCCTTGAACAACATGGGTATGAACTGCGTGAGTCCTCTTACCTGCTGATTTTTTTTTCAATTGACCCTCACAGTTCAAACCGTGTTGTTCAGGGTCAGTTCCATGGCTGGGAATCATGTAGGCAGAGGGTCCACTCTGGTTATAGACATAAAGATTTTCAATGGCAAGGGAGGTCTCTGCTCCTACTACCTGAATTTTTCAAGCATCAACTGCTATACATCTGGCTCTTGGACCCTTACCTGGTGCGATGAAGAGGTCCAGGGAATGTTTGTTGAACTAAAAAATGTCCATCTTATTTGGGGTTGGTTTTAAGGGAAAATGTGTGTAACTTATGGAAATATATGTTAATTTACAAATAAACTTTGAGGACATAATTTAAAAAACAAATATTAACCATAGGAAATGTTGTGTTAATACTCCAATGTATTCTATATACTCATTACTGATACTCAAATCATAATGTCACTTAGCAGTTTTTGGAACTAGAATTACAGTTAACATACTGCATTTAGTAGTTATATCTTTTTCTAAATTAATTTTATTTGTGTATAATGCACAAATAACAAAATGCAGATTTCAAGTGTCTAGTTTGATGTGTCTTGACAAATGCTTATACTAATGTAATCAGCATCCCTGAAATATAGAGGATTTAAATCACTCTGGCAGTTTCTTAGTTCTATTATTACAGTTGAACTTTGTTGAATTTTATGCAGAAACCTTCCTAAATTTATTCATTATATAAATAATTTGTGATCTTTAAAAATATATTTACATAATCATTTTATCTGAGAATAAAGACAGTTTTACTTTTTGTTTTGCAATCTTGAATCTATTTTTTTTTTGTCACACCAGATAAGAAGCTGAGATAGTGAATGTGTTTATTTTTATAATGATATCTCATAAAAAGCATTAAATATTTCACCATGTAGTGGGATGGTAGGTATAAAATGTTGGTAAGCATGCTTTATCAGATAAAACAATAGTTTTTACTTGTATTTTGGTGACATTTATTATTAAGTATTCAAATATTTTATCAAAAATAAAAAATCATCTTTTGAGATAATTGTATATTTGTTCTTTTTTATTAATGTGACTAGTTATATTAATTGATTTTAAATGGGAAAAATTTGCAAACAAAATAGATCACATTTACTTTTTGCTTTTGTTATCAAGCTTAACCTTACCTTATAAAATAAATCAGAAAGCATACCCTGTTTCTGTATTTTTTATTTTTTATTTTTTTATTTTTTAAATTTTTTTTATTTTTTTTGCTTTTTGGTATGTGGGTAGCTCCCTGAGTGGGAATCGAACCCAGGCCGCAGCGCTGACAGCACCAACACCGAAGCCTTAAGCCACTACACCACCAGGGAACTCCCTCTTTCTGTATTTTCTAGAAGAGTTAGCATAAGACTGTATTATTTTTTTCCCAAAAGTTTTGAAAATTTGCTAATTAGGCCATCTGATCCTGGAGTTTTCTTTATGGGGAGGTTTAAATTAGGGTTCTATTATATTAGCAGATATGTTATCATTGTGTGTAGGATTAATAATAAAGTCCCCTGATGTCATCTCTCTTCTTTACCCCTCCCCTCTTCTCTAACTGGTCAGCAGAATTCCAAGAGGAGGGAATGACAGAATAGAGTCGTGAAGTAAGGTAAGAAAGCCCACAGGTTAATTTAGTTTCGTAGCAGGGCCTAGAAATCCTTCTGTTTGCCAAAATGATGTGTGATGTGCTGGTGGAAGGGGCAACATCACCTTTATGCTTTCATTCCGGGGTTACAGCAGAAAATCACATCAGCGTTAGGATATGAACGGCGAAAAGGTGGGGATCCTGTTCACTGCTCCACTCAGTTTACTCCACTCAGTCTGTATCCAAGACATCGCACCGTGCTGCATGACAGTGGACAATTTCAAAGTCATGAAGAAGTGGCCCACTTGCAGATACTGTATCTTTGGTCGATCAGGCTCATAGGACTTTCTGCAATCTTTCCTCAGAAGGTACTCTCTGCAGACACACGACAATATTTATGGAACATCGCGGCCTCATAGCAGTGTAGAAGGACAAGATGGGAAATTCACAATCTAAGCGGTTGACAGCTATATACAGAATCAATTATATAACTAATTAATGTGCATATGTTCTACATTCTCGAATATTTGAAAAATTACTATTAAATCATGCAAATATTCTAAAAATAAATAAAATGTAAAATCCCATGACTAATAGTTGGTAGGCTATGAATAATTTGCTTTAGTCTTATATTCTTCCCTTTCCCTCTGATCTTCAACTTGTTTAATAAATCCATATATATATATACACTAGTATAGAGCAAATGCCTGTACGTATACATTTTACATATACATTGCACCAATTAAACTTGGTATATCATGAGAATAAAATATTTAAAATAACTCACTTGAATTCCTCTAAAAATAATGTAATTTGTTCAGTCAATGACATCTAGTTCTAAAAGGAAAAAAATAATTATGGTAGTATACATAGTTTAAATTTTATTAGAGATCAAAATTATATATAAGCTGCCCCTTTCAGTCAAATTGTAAAACATGACACAGATTATCATAATTACCTAACAGGATACAAAGATTATAATAAGTCTACTGTGCACTTGTGTTGTATAGAAAATACAATATAGTTATGAAATAGATGGATCATAAATTGATAGGGACTTGTGAAAATATTTGTTACTGAAAATACATCATTCACATTTACAAATCATGCTTGTATGGATAAAAGTCTGGAAAATCACGTTGTTATGAGGTATTACATACCCTCATGGCTGTTATTAGAATAGAATTCTTCCTATAATTTACTGAAGGGTCACTTGTAACCTGGGTGAGCAATTTCAGCCCTTCAAATTATGAACTTCCTTCTAAATCTATGCCTATTCAGTTAATGGTAGAGCAATTCTTGTTGAAGTCCAAAAATAACACTCAGCTGAATGCACATGGTCTGCATGAACTATGTGGGGTACCACTGGCAGAGATTCAGAAGAATCAATTGCTCCGATTTCATCACTCAGTAAATGGACCAAAGCTGATGGTCTAAATTGAAAGTAATAGTTAGAATGTTCTACAAGGACTTTGCTCCAAAGCTTGTACGGCAACTTTACTGAAGAGTTCAAGCACCAGACAATTACATCTTAAAATTCTGGTAATATCTTCCTGAACTATCTATGCACTTTACATAACACATTTTCACAGCATAAACACATTGAGTCACACTTTGTATAGCTAATTGAGCCATTGTTACCGGCGCTTTATCAAAAATGCCATCATGAAAGGAAAAAATGCCTCTAGCTAAAACAATGACTGAACTAATTTCAGCCTAATATAACAATAAGCATTTCCATTTCCTATCTTCATGTTTTGACTCGAAGTGGTTATGTATTTTGTTATTCTAACATTAGCTGACATACAACAACAAATACAGAAGTAGCAAGGAAAGTTTCTTGTATAGTTTAATTTTTATATTTGGTTACTAATAATATTTATGAGTAGCATGACCATGAATTTCTATTTGAGTCATTTTGTAAAATACAAGTTAAACCTGTGATTTATCTTTAGTAACCACCTCTCTTTTGATTTACTTGTAAATTTAGTTATATAAAATTGCTCACAGAGTTAAATTGTTTTTATCAATCACCATATTTTTAATATGATTTATAACTATGATGCATAATAAATTCTCCAAATGTAAAAAAAATCAAGTGTTTTTTCACTTTAGTGTTTTGAAAGAATGCATTTTGCAAACAGTGTGTATATAATGGTTGCTGTTTATTTTCAAAAAGCTATAGTTAAGTTGATGAGCATCACATTCAATAAACAGTGCTTTAAATCAAGAAACCATAATGCATTTAACAGTGTACAAAATGTTCCATATGAGAGGAACTTATTTTTATTGGTCTTTGCTATATCCTCAGTGCTTATTCCATGTTCAGTATGTAGAAGATATCTAATAGGCATTTGTTAAATACTGAATAAAGAAGGAAGAATAATATATTTTCTGATAATTTTAAAGACAGAAAAAGTAATACATATTCAGAAGTCCCAGAAGGCAGGCTTAGCCTGATTTGTTTGAGCAGAGTCTTTGATAACCTAAAGTGTGGAAGGTCCTTTGCTTGAGAGTGCCGGGCTGCAAAGGTAAATATAAAGTCATTGAATGAGGTCTCTTTAATTTAATGGTCAAGAAAAGTATTTATAAAAAATAAATATGATAAAATTTCTATAGATTTATAATATCCTAGCTACTATTACCAAACATTTCTGTAAGAGTATGTTTAAAGATAATATTAAAATTCTCTTTCAACTTATCTTCAATTTTATCATCCTTTTAAACATCTGAAATAGCTTTTGAAAATATATGCAACAGTGTCTCAATGCCAAATTTTTCAGGGAAATTTTTATGACTTTACAATAGGCAATTTTGTGATAATTAAAGAAAATTACAATATCTATGGGCTTTCTAAAGTCATAAAATGTCCCTAGAAAAGTTGGTAATGTGATCATTATGTGAGGTGATGGGTATGTTAATTAACTTAATACTGATTATTTTACAATGTTTATTTACATCAAAAGTTAAATGGTACATCTTAAAAATATAAAATTTTTATTTGTTAACTTTGCCTCAATAAGCTGAAAAAAATCAAATGAAGTGCTTTACAATATTGTCATTTTATTGGCCATTTGTTTATCTTCTTTGGAGAAATGTGTTTTGAAGTCCTTTGTCTGTTTTTTTATTTGAGTTCCTTACAGATTTTTTTGGAGGACAGTGTGTGGAGGGTCCTCAGGAAGTTGGGAATGGAGCTACCATATGACCTGGCAATCCTCCTTCTGGGTATTTACCCCCCAAATTTGAAAACTTTGGTCCACAAAGACATATGTACCCCACTGTTCATCACAGTGCTATTCATGGTGGCCAAGTCATGGAAAGAACCAAAATGCCCTGTGACAGACGACTGCATAAAGAAGCTGTGGTACATATACACAATGGAATATTACTCAGCTGTAAGAAAAGATGAAATACTGCCATTTGTGATAAAATGGATGGACCTGAGATCATCATGGAAGGTGAAATATGACAGACAGAAAAAAACCAAGAACCACGTGGTTTCACTCCTATGTGGAATACAAAACTGAAAGCAACAAAGAACTAAAAGCTCATGGACACAGTTATAGTTTAGTGGTTACCTGAGGGTAAGGTGGGTGTGGGAGAGGACGGAGGGGAGTCAAATATAGGGTGATGGAAAGAGAACTGACTCTGGGTGATGAATACACTATGCAACACATAGATGAGGTACTATAGAATTGTATGCCTGAAACCAATGTAAGATGTACTAACCAATGTCACCCCCCAAAATTAAAAAATATATATAATAATCAATGTCACCCCAATAAATTAAAAATAATATGTAAATAATAATATATAATATAAAAATTACATATGTAGAGTAGAGCACAGGGAATATAGTCAATGGTATTATAATAGCTATGTAAGGTATCAAATGGATAATAGACCTGTTGGGATTATTACTGCGTAAGGGCTGTGAATGTCTAAGCATTATGTCTTCTTGTACACATGAAACTAACTTGCTAACTAACTAACTAACTAACTAACTAACTAACTAACTAAACTGGTAAATCTTCCCAAACACACACAAAAATAAATTCTTTATATATTCTGGATGTTAATCTTTTATCAGATAGATGATTTGCAAATATTTTCTCCATTTGTCTAAAAAGTTGTATTTTATCAGTGTTTTAAATAAGTTTCCTTTTTTGAGAACATTAAAACTATCTTCTAAAATCAACAGAGAAATAGTTCTATCTCAGCTTGCAATATGTACAATATCGTGTATAAATTAGCATTGTTACTGAATATTGTCTGTGGTAGGCAATGTTCTGAGATGGCCTCCCCAATGGTCGCCTGCTGTCATGCCCTTGTCTAATACCCTCTTCTTGATTGTGAGATGGTTTAGTGATTTGTTTTTAACAAATAGAATGTAGCAAACATGATGAGATGTCTCTCCTGTGGTTGATTACAAAACATTGCGACTTCTGTCTTTCCAGTAAAAGAAGGGAAGGAAGGCGATGAAAACAAACTTTTGTTCAAAACTCTTGATGAACTGAATTCTTGCAACAGCTGTGGTCTTCTGTCATGTCTTCAAATGAGAAACCAGTCTGGACTGACAGATACCTGAATTTGTCCTCGTGACATACCAATGTGCCCATGATATATCTGAAGATAAAATAAAGATATATTGTTTTAAGCCACTAACTTTGTGGTCATATATTATGTGGCAATAGACCATTAATTGTTTCTCCTAACTAAATTTTCTATGTTTTGAAATAATCAGGAAATAACCCAATTAAAATAATTTTAGAATAGCATCTACCTAATAGAAAATGAACAAAATGATTTCTTTATATATCTATTGAAAAATTAATCCAGATCAAATGTTTAAAAATACATGTATATAATGTGTGTGGGTAGAAATGCAATGAATGGAAAAACAACTGGACAAAAACTATTTTCCAAAATTTATGGATATAATGTTTGCCACTGATTCATAAGGAAATACTATTTGTATGTCAAAATATACATATTATTGAACAAATTAACCATCAAAGATTCAGGTAAGTCAGTTTTATTTGATAAAACTCAATACATTATATAGTAGCCACATTCTGGGTTTGTTCCTACCCAGCTAGTGATCTCATCATTAGAATAGTTACACAAAAACTGTGCTCTGGTGAATATAGCTGGTCAATTTGCCCTCCTTTTTTTGTTTTAACGAGATCTTACCAACCCTTATTCTGGCAGGAGCATATCCAATTTTCTTGCTTAAGTGTTTGACTTTAGGGCCCCAAGTGATGAATTTACAGAATGAGATAGTAGTGGATTCAGGAGCAGAAAGAAAATGAATCTAGCAATCAAAGTCAAAAACAATAAGTGAGAGCAAATCTTAAGTGTTCTCTAGTGTATCTGTTTTAAATAAGGAAGAGAGGTACATACATGAAGAAGGAATCATAACTAGAAACTGTAATACATGAGAGAGAAAGAAAACTCAACAAGTGAGGCTAACTTTATAAATTTCCACTTGACATGAGCCCAGGTTACTGCCTGAGTTAACCTGTGTTTCTTTTTCCTAAGTATTCTTTTTAAAATAATTTAATTTAATTTTATGATTTCTCATCATTTAAAATATTAATCTTAATTGATTTTGCTTATGTTTCAAAGTTCTTCTCCAGGAATCAGTCTTTTAAACAAAAAACTACATTTGGTAATATATGATGAATCAGAACACTGGTACTAAATTAAACTGCAACTAACTGGATAGTTAAATACATTGTAATATTTGCAGTGAGGGTATAACATGACATTTCACATGATTACTATTTATCATAGGCATGATAAGTAATTGAAAGACATAATATTAAGGAAATAAAAAATATTAAGTGAACAAGGAAGATTTAAAGTTACAAAATAAAGGTAAGCCTGTAAGTCCTAAATGTTTACTATACTGGCATTTTTCTTTTATTAATATGTCATGTGTTCTATTATATTACTTTTATTTTCATACTCATATAAGATAATTGAATAACATATACATATATTTTGTTTATATAGTCATATTTTATGCAAATATATTTACATAATATATTTTATATTTTATTCAATGATCAAAGAAGATGGATTAATTGTATCATCTGACTCTTAGGTACTAAATAGAGCAATGTCTCATTCATTTAATTGAGCTTTTTGT